>JZKD02S1677804.1:52403-67084 GCA_000966675.3 Picea glauca
ATATATATATATATATATATATATATATATATATATATATATATAATTTTGGTTAACATTTTTTTTTAATTGCATGTACAAGTTTGACATTAAGAGAATGGATGGAATATCTAAGAGATGGAAAATACTAAGGATATTTTATTTTTTATTTACCAACATGTTCCCATCCATGTGAAAGTTCGAGATTAACATTTAATCATGATAAACATGCAACAACTTTGAGAAAAGGATGGTTAAGGTTGTCGAGGGATATCTAAAATAAATTAAATAATGAACCCCTCTACCCAACTGAATAATGTCATTGACCCATGGTTAACATCGAGAAAGAAAAACACTCATTACCAACATGGACCATATGATAGCCATGGGAGATGAATAACATCAAGAATCAAAGCATTTGAGGCAATAATTTAATGGGAAATGACAAACCCAATTTTAAAACAAAAGTGTAAACTAATCATCACCACAAAATTAACACAATAACAAGGAAAATAAAATGCAACAAGGGTGTGGAAGTGTAAGGATAACAAATTCATTTATAAATATTCAAAAGATAAATGTAATAGTATGATGAATCATTGGTAAGTGGCAAAATACCTCTTTATTGTTAGAAAAAATGTTGGGTAATTAACTCCATCATGTTGGATACCTTGAGTGCCTATGGTAGAGATGCCATTATATTCCATTAATTCTTCTACTCCATGTACATCACTTATGTTTCATTGGGGGTTGTTATAGGAAATGGGTGATGGATAATCAATGCAAGAAATAAGTAGGGGATGGATGAGACAAATGTTAAAGCATGGTAGGGTCCTATTATTGCACAATTTGTATTTTCCCAAAAGCCCAAGGCAAATGAACAATAAATTGGCGTAACATGAGGTTATCCTATCACTGTCACCTAAATAAGATACCTCTTTCTCTTTAGAGGTAGTAACCCAGGGGACACTTCCCCGGTGACTTGGGGGTTTGAGAAGGCAAAGGTAATAGTATCAAGAAAGTTCTTCCCCTCTCACAAGTCACACTGATCAGAAAGTCCCAAAGGTTTTTATAAGATGAAGCAAAGATTTGGTTAAGTGTACCTGCCCAGAACAAGACAACAAGAAAACACTATTTGCAAGTAACAATTGATATTAGTGCTTCGTAAAACCTTGGGCTTTCAATAAAAGCAATAAGATGATATACAAGATGAAACAAACATAAATTTATAACAACAATGTATATATAATGATAGCTTCACAATTATGCCTTAAACAAGCTTCAATAATGACCTAAAACGATAACCTAGAATTGGCAATATGCTAGCATTTGTCAGAAGCAAAGAAGACAATGTAAAATCAACTTTAACACTTGCTTTTAGGAGCTTTAACTACTGTAATATATCACTGTAGCTTGCTTTTGTAACAACAACACGAATGTTAGTAAGTTAGTCTAACATAAGGTTATGAATGGTTAGCAAAGAGTTTGAAGTAGATGGTTTGAGGGTTGTTTTCATCAATCAATCAAATGTAAGGTATAAACTAATGCCTTAAGCAACAATCTCGAGGGAAACGAATGATAATATGTGAACTAAAGACAAGAGGGATGATGGTTGAGTTGTTGGTAACCCAAGGCCTCAATCATCCAAACCCTAGAATAAAAATGACTAAACAAGCACTTCCTTATGTGTATAGATGCCTACAAGGAAGGGATCAGAGGAGTCCTTATGCAAGAAGGACATGTAATTTTCTACAAATCCAAAAAAATGAATGAGCATGAAATCAATTATGTGACCCACGATCTAGAATTAGCTGCCATAGTACATGCTTTAAAAATGTGGAGGCGGTACCTCCTAGGTAGAAGATTTGTACTTATGACAGACCATAGTGGATTGAGATATTTGTTTGATCAACCAAAGCTTAATGTTAGACAAACTATATGGATGGATCTCCTTAGTGAGTTTGATTTTGAAATCGAACATATCAAAGGAAAATAAAATAGGGTGGAAGATGCCCTTAGCAGAAGCATGATAATGATTCACTTGAAAACTGTAAGCACCTGTGAAACGAATATCAAGGAAAGAGTCAAAAGTGCACAAGAAACAGATGCATTTTTCAACACTGTAAAATCATACTTAGAACAGGAGCCCACATGGATAAAGTATGAGGGTTATCAATCACCGAATGATGGCTTGCTAACTTACAAAGGTAGGTTGTATATTCCAAATTGTGATGACTTGAAGATGTTCATAATGGATGAACTACACAAAAGACCATATATTGGTCATCCTAGTTATCAGAAGATGATCACAACCACTAGGAAGCTATTTTGTTGGCCCAGACTGAAAAAATGACATAGTTGATTACTTAACTAAGTATCTAGAATGTCAGCAGGTTAAGGAAGAGCACCGACATCCAACAAGACTGTTTCATCCACTACCAATCCCAGAATGGAAATGAAAAACCATCTCGATGGATTTCATCACAGGGTTACCAAGATCAACCAAACAGAATGATGCCATCATGGTAGTTGCGGAAAAATTGAGCAAGGATTCTCACTTCATTCCCGTCAAGTCAACTTGCAAGGCAATAGATATTTCCAATATTTCCATGAAATACATAATTAGACTCCATGTCACACCTAAGGAAATCATATTCGACCGAGATACAAAATTTACTTCAAATTTTTGGAAATCTCTATTTGTTGGTTTTGAAACTAAATTGCTATTTAGTACATCCTATCACCCTCACACTGATGGACATATAGAGAGAATAAACCAAGTGTTAGAGGATATGCTAAGGATGCATGTGATGCATCAACCCAAGAAGTGGGAAGACTACCTACCACTAGTAGATTTTGTGTACAACAATCGCTATCAAGAGTCATTGAAGTTGAGCCCTTTAGAGGCCCTCTATGGTAGACAATGTAAGATTCCAATTAGCTGGGATAACCTAGTATATAGAATTACAATCGGGCTAGATATGCTAAAAGAAATGGAGAAATAAGTAGTTCAAATAAAACAAAATCTAAAAGTGGCTCAGGATAAACAAAAAAACCATGCAGATAGAAAAATGACTCCTAGAGAGTTCAAAACAGGGGATCATGTGTATCTCTGAGTTAGACCCAGGAAAATCTCCTCAAGAATGGGAGCTTGTGCCAAGATGGCACCTCGGTATTGTGGACCCTTTGAAATTTTGGATAGAGAGGGGCCTGTAGCATATAGGCTAGCACTTCCTCCCACAGTGAAGGCACATAATGTTTTCCATGTTTCATTACTAAAGAAATATGTACGTGATTCTAATCATATAATTGACTGGTCTGTGATTCAGGTGGAACCAGAGGGAGAATTCCTGCCAGAACCACAATGTATAATAGACTGGAAGGAAACCCCACTCAAGAACATAACCATTGTACAGGTCAAGGTGCAGTGGAAACACTTTGGTCTAGATGAAGCTACATGGGAAATGAAGGATGCCATGAAACATACATTTCCATTTTTGTTTACTTTTGTACATATATAACACATCGACAGGTAGAACATCGAGGACAATGTTCCTTTAAGGGGGAGGGGATTGTAACACCCATGTTTCCCCTAGCTTGTAAATATAACTATAACTTGCCAAAAGACCGTGGCAGACTAAATATGTGTGAATGTTGGATTTGATGAACCTTTTTTCTATAAAAGGTAATGTATGTATTCTTGTATTAATAAAAAAGGGATAGTGTTGCATAACTGCTTAAAGAGGGGTTTTCCAAGATATACCATGATGCTATGAGAGAGATGGTGAGGGGAACTAGAAATGGTTGAGATGACCCCCACCAAACTAGTACCTTACTGGATTTAATTGCTCTGACCCAGAACAATGCTCTGACCTAGAACAATGCTCTGACCCAGAAATGAATTACCAGTCAAGAAGGTAGTTGGGAAATCCTTCTCAAGAGTTAATGAGGAGATGGGGCAGGGTACCCATATGTAAGGCTTCCAGACCTGATCATGAGTTGGGGATTCATACCCATGCTATCTTACTCGGAAGGAAAGAAAGGAAGTAATTCATGGGCAAAGGATATCTATGAAGAAAAAGAGTCGAGAGACAAATATCCATAAGAGAAAAGTGCTTGCAACTCTCTGGTTTGAGGGAGAAATGAGAAACAAGTTCATTCTAGGTGCAAGAAGCTGTTGGCAACATTCTCAGTCCAAACTGATAAATGGTGCTGATGAGTGACTGTGGAAGTACTCGTTGTAGACTCCCTTGCTTGGTACAGAGAAAACTGTTTGCTAAGTCCCCGAGGGAGGAGGAGAGTAATCTCCGTCCTCGACTGTCGTTGAGCAAGAAGAAAGAGTCTCTCTTAGAGAATCATGGTCTAGCTAGGGGGTGGCCAACAATAAATCCGTTCAGGAGTGGTTGTGCCTACGGTTGGGTGGAAACATGCACCCCTTTTATCAATCATTTCATGATCTCTATTTTCTGATAAGTATTTTCATACTTTGTGTACTAAAATGAAAATGATGATTGAATATACATGTCTATGACTAAATTCTGTATTGAATGATTAAGGTAGAAATAGTCATTGTATTTCTATGAATTCCATGCTTTTGAATGGTTTTCTGGTTTCCTCAGCTTAGCCGCTAGAGGGTTATGGGATGTGGGTCTACAAGAGAGTCGGGGTAGGGATAAATGAAATGCTTAAGTCCTGCCGATCTCTCCAAATTACCTTCGCAGGAAGACTAAGTTCAAATTCTATGGAAGGAGGGAACCTCCTTCAGACCCTTCACTTGTATGAACAAGGGCTCAAGTCCATGTCCTTAACCAATTCACGGCTAAGAGATTAGCGTGTAGCCCACAAGAATTTTCAGAGGATCCATATGACCAAGGTCTGGGAACCCTGCGCTAGGCCTGAAAGGAGATAATCCTTTCTGGCTTCGGAACTCCGAGAGTTCAGAGCTCCGAGGTATTATGACCTTACCATTTGAAAACTGACCGAAGGAAACTTGTTGTTACAGTTACCCACGAGGTTGACCGATGTCTAGAAGTTTCCCTAACCATGGAAAATAGGCCCGTCCCACCGTTAAACCTTGACCTTTTTACCAATCGTGAAGTAACGAGAGCTGCAGATCCGAGGGTATTCGAGAGTTCCTCCTGGCCGTTGGATATACGTTGAGGTAAGTTCGACGAAGTTCTACTTTGGGAGAAGAGAGGTGCTATATCACCAAAGTTCCCGAATGTCAGAGTTACAAATTAATGTAAGTGTTGATGCTTGCAGCTATGTGAGACATTCTCCAACTTACAAATTGTGAGATGTGGATCATTGCAGCCATGTGAAGATATTATCCAGCTTACAAACCTGAGCAAAAGCCCCTGAAAAGGGTATGTGGTTCCTACCTAAGACAGAGCTGGAATGTAGAGATGACCTCCTCCATTCAGAGAGTTGAGAAGAACTCCAAATGATTATCCAGTGGGAAAGGCCGATCTGCTGAGTTATACATGCCTGTGGCTGAGCACACGGTGAACGTGTGAAATCCCAAAGTGCTGGGTGCATCGTCATGAGAACAAAAATGAATATGATGTATTAGCCTCCTCCAAGTAGCAGAGTTGACGAGAAACTTCAGATGACTCTCCTGTGTGAGGCAGTGGGAAAGAAGATCTGTTGAGTGGACATGCCTGTGGACGAGCACATGTGAACGTGTGAAGAAGTGGTTCTTTTGTGTAATGCAGTGAGCCAGAGATATGTACATCCCCATGGATGAGCACTAGTGGGTGTACAAGATCCCTTGCTATATTGTTCAAGAGTCAGACTTGCATGTAACCCTAATTGTAATGCAAAGGGTACATGTCGACCTTACTTTAATGTGACTGGTAATTAATGTAAAAGATAATTAATGTGGTTAATATTAATTATATTATAAGCTACTGAGGTCGGCCCTATTGTGCCAATAGATACTTCTGTTGACAGGTTTAGGTTAGTATAAGTAAAGGTAATTTCCCCATTGAGGAAACATATCTTTTGTGTGAGTTTAGAAATTTCAGCAAGTACACTTCCTTGGGAAAAGTGTGCACCTCTCTTGGGCGCTAGTATTCTAGGGTTTGAGAACCCTCTTGTGTTCTAGGTTTTATCTTGGTGGTGAAGGTTTTTCTCTTGAGGAATATAACAAAGGATTTGGCTGGGTTTTCTTCCCTTGTTGAGAAGGGTTTCCCAGGATACTTCTTGTGATCTTGTGCATGGTGCTTTTTCTTGTGATCTTGGTTGCTGCAACTTTATGGTTATGGTTAAAAGATAAAAATGGAATGAAATTCATGCTTAACCTAGATTATTGAAAAATAAACATGGTATCAGAGCATAGGTCTTGAAAGAACCCATTGCACAAGCATCTACCAAGTCTCCTCTCACGTTTGCAGAACTGTATGACCCTCCTAGGGTTTCCAAAAAAATCCGTACGACCCTCATTTATTTGGTGATTCAGCCCTTAATACTTGGACGCTGGGGATACTCTTGGTATAGAAGAGTACGGACTCCTCGAGTGCATCTCCAGAAGCTCTCAAAGTGAAAATCCGAGAATTTTTGATTTTTGGCCCTAGGGTTTCTAGGGTGCCGAAATTTCATGCAAAAGATTAATCTTAGATTTCTGAAGAAACGTTTCTCTTGAATCAACAAGCATCTCTGTGACACTATCAAGTTGATTTTTGGCCGTCATAAGTACAAACATAATCCAAGGTTACTAATTCAACCTAATCATTAGGTTTTCAAAATCCAGTTGGTGAGAGTTTGAAGTAACCAATCAAATGAAGAACTGAGCCTTAGTGGAAGATAGGCTTGATGGAGAAAGCAACTTCATCTCTTGGAAATCAAGACTTCAGGTCAGCCTTGAAGAAGATGACCTCTTGGATGTAGTAAATAAAACCCTATGAGACAAAACTACAGATATAGAAAAGAAGATAATAAAGGAAGAAGATGTCAAAGAAAGAAAATTAATCATCTACTCAGTAAGAGATCATCTCTTACCTCGTATTTCCAACCCGAAGACAACCTATGATATGTATGAAGCCTTGAAATAAATTTTTGAAAGTGACAACACCCTCAGAGCTCTTACCTTAAAGAGTCAACTTCAAAGTACCAAGATGACGAAGGGTGACATAGTTTCCATCTTCTTTATGAAGTTATCAGAGATTAAAGAACAACTAGAGACCATTGGGGAAATCATGTCTGATAGAGAACTTGTCTTAACCACTCTCCAAAACCCTCCAAAATCGTGGGAGCATTTCCTTCAGAGTATCAATGGAAGAGAAGCTCTACCAAACTTTGATTTCCTATGGACATATTGTACTCAAGAAGAGATTAGACTTAGAAATAGAGGAGTGGAAGATTCCTCAGAAGAAAATCATGCTCTTGCACTTCACACAAAGAAAGGAGGAAAATTCAAAAGAAATTTCAGGCAAACATTTGAAGGTGAAAAGTCTTCATCAAACCTAGGTTATCAAAGAAGAGATGTTTCAGAAATTTAGTGCTTCAGATGTGACAACTATGGACACTATGCAAGAAATTGTCCAACCAGGAAGAAGGGAAGACAATATGCTTCCACCACTGACATTGATCCATAACCACCTCAAAAGAATGAAGAGAAGAGAGAGGAGAAGTGCTTCCTCTAAAACTAAAGCATGACTACAAACCAAGTAAATCAATTGATTTCAATTTTTATAGTTGAGTGCATTTTTTAATAAATCCCTAGTATGGGAGCCCTCAAAGATTTGGACCATTATCCCTGGTACGAGAGTCCAAACCATATTTAATTGATTATTATGAGAGAACAAGCAGAAACATTGTCCTTAAAAAAAGATATACCCATCCAACAAACCTAGAGAATCTCAGATGGAGATTGATAGTAAGATAATACCTTCTCCCCCTTCAACAATTCAGAGGGAGACAAACATTATTCAAGTTGATCCAGTTGCTCCAGTTGATATGTTCAGAGATATTGCAATAGGGCATAAAAGACATACCTAGACTCACTCCGCAAGAGGCAGAGAAACATACAAGCCTTTCAAGACATCCAGAGAAATTAAAATATATTTTCAAAGCTACCCTTCACTCATGAGCTACCTTATTGATGCTTAGCCTCCTTGTCTTAGAGAAGCAACATGAGAAAAAATATGGAAAAATTCCATAATAGAAGAATACCAGTATATCTTAAAGAATGATGTATAAGATATTATTGAGGGACCAGAAGGGAAGTATGTGGTAACTTCCAAGTGGATCTATAAGATCAAGTATGCAGCTGATGGATGTGTCGAGAAATACAAAACGAGATCTATAGCCAGAGGTTTCTCACAAAGAGAGGGAGTTTTTTATGATGAGACAATTGATCAATAAACATGATACACTTCCATCCGTACTACCATCCATGACTTGGAAACTATATCAGATAGATAGATTCTTGATGAGTTTGGATTTCGGCAAGAGTGTTGTTGATCCAAACCTATATTATTACAGTGTTGGTGACGAGAGCTTGATTTTGACGACTTATTCAGAAATCCTTGTTGTTGGATACAAGTAATCCTTGACTTCTGAATTCGAGATGAAGAATCTGAGTATGATGCACTACTTCTTGGGACAAGAAGTATGACAAAGGATCGATGAGATTTTCCCGAGTCAAGGAAAATATACAGTGAAAATATTAAAGAAGTTCAGTATGACAGAATTCAAAATCCACCGTGATGGATTTAAAGAAAAAGATTGATGATGATTCAGGCAAGACTGATCCACAACTGATTGGATCACTGATGTATATGGTTAACACTAGACTTGATTCATGCCATGCAGTGAATGTGATTAGTCATTTCACGAGTCAACCAAGACAGACTCACTAGACAACAACAAAACATGTATTGAGACATATACGAGGCACAATTGGATATGGCATGAGATATGCCTCCAGTGTGAACTTGAGTTTGTAGGATATGTCGATTCAGATTGAGAAGAAAGTACAATGGACCGGAAGAGCACATTGTAAATTCTAACCTTGTACAATATTTATTGAAAACAGATATTCAGAAAAATAATAGAAAATATATAATGGCAAATACAAACATTACATATAGATTTTTCCCTTGGAAACCCAAACTGGGAAAACTAACATATTCTATATTCATTCATTGTGTTACAATGTTTACAATACAAAATACATATAGGATCCAGTGACATCCAAAACCCTAACCCAATGACCTGGATTAGTCCAAAACCCTAATTCCTTAACCGGAAATAGAAAACCATCAGCAAAGAAACCATGTGCCGAAAAACCACCTAAATATAATGCGGTCCCGATGCATAATTTTTTTTTTCTTCCGTGTGCGCGACCCTCGAACCCCCGCATGGGGGGATTCGCCCCCTTGCACCCCCCCCTCTAACCCCCCTGTGCGCAAAGAATATAACACATACCCAACATTCTCTCACTTATTGTTTTCTTTGCATACAGGGGGTTACAGGGTTACATAATTAGCAATCCAGGGCAACAATGCCCATGGATCCTCTACACCAAGAGAACTTCTCAGTGCTCACAGATTTTGTTAATGAATCTGCAACATTCTTCAAGTGTCCACATTCATCAGTGATGCTTTCTTTTCTTCAATCACGTCTCTCACAAAGTGATATTGAACATCAATGTGCTTTGTCTTTGAATGATAAGCAGGGTTCTTCGCCAGAAAAATTACACTCTGACTGTCACACTCTATCCTTACATCTTGTTGTACCAAACCAATACCTGAAAACAATATTTGTAACCATACTACTTCCTTACTTTCATGAGTGACTTCCATGTATTCAACTTCTGTAGTTGAAAGTGCCACTACAACCCGTCTTTTTCTCATCCAACTTATTGCTCCTCCAAATAGATTAAACACATATCTGCTTGTAGATTTCCAGCCCAGCCTGCATCCACAAAGCCATGTATATCCACCACTTTGTTCAATCCCGGTCTTTCTTCGTAGAACAATCCATAGCTAGTAGTGCCACACAAATACCTGAAAACCCTTTTTACTGTTGTCCAATGTTCCTTCCCTAGTTTAGATATATACCTGCTCAAAACTCCCATTGCATGTGAAATGTCCAGTCTAGTACAAACCATTACATACATCAAATTGCCAAATGCACTCGCATATGGAACATGAGACATGTCCTCCTCTTCTTCATGTGTCTTGGGACATTGATCCACATATAACTTTACACCAACAGGAATAGGAACCTTGACCGGTTTACATTCCTGCATATTAAACCTCTGCAATATTGTCTCGACATATTTTCTTTGATTTAACCAGAGTTTCCTCCTTTTCCAATCTCTTTTAATTTACATGCCCAAAATGAAATTTGAAGCACCAAGATCCTTCGTGTCAAATTTAGAGGACAATTGCATTTTCACATCCTAGATAATCTCCTTGTTGTTTCCTATAAGCAACATGTCATCCACATATTTGACCAAATAAATCAAATTATCACCAATTAATTTAAAATACACACAGTGATCTTCTTTGCTTCTTGTGAAGCCAAGTCCTAGCATATAAGTATCAAATTTTTGATACCACATTCTTGGTGATTGTTTTAAACCATACATGGAATTTTTCACATTCCATACCAACTCCTTCTTTCCCTTCACAACATAACCTTCTGGTTGCTTCATATAGATTTCTTCTTCAAGATCCCTAGGTAGGAATGCTATCTTCACATCCATTTGTTCCATTTCAAAATCAATTGCAGCAACAACAGATAACAAAAATATTATGGAGGTTAACTTGGCAACATGAGAAAAAATCTCACCAAAATCAATTCCCTCAACCTGAGAATAACCCTTTGCTACTAACTGAGCTTTGTATTTCTCCACTTTTCCTTCTGCATTCAGCTTCTTTTTAAATACCCATTTGCTGCCAATGAGATTTCTTCCATTCGACAACTCCACTAGATCCCAAGACTCATTCTTATCCAAGGATGCCATTTCTTTGTCCATGGCCCTTTTCCAGAGATTTCCATCCTCTGAGCCACTGCCTCCCTGACAGTCCTAGGATCATCATTAGTAATAGACAAATCAAAATTTGAACGGAAATCATATGGACTATACCTTTTCAGTAGCCTTCTTTCTCGATCTGATCTCCTCAATACTAGAGTATGAGGATCTTCTTCTTCTGATTCATATTCTTCTATAGAGTTTGATTCATCATCCTTTAAATCAAACTCTATCTTCTCTGGTTCTTTCTTACTTGGTAGGGCTTCCTGTTTAACAACATCCTTAATTTCTCTAAATGCCACATCTCGACTATACACTATCTTTTTAGTTTCTGGGTTCCAAAGCTTATAAACTTTGAGACCATCTTTATATCCAATAAAGATACACTTTTCAACCTTCTTATCCATCTTACTCCTGTTTTCCTTTGGAACATGAACATATGCATCGCAGCCAAAAACATTGAGATGTGTGAGAGAAGGTTCCTTACTAGTCCATACTTCTCGTGGAGTATTGTCATCCAATGCTAATGAGGGTGATCTGTTGACTAGGTAACATGCAATACCCACTGCCTCTGCCCATAATTCTTTCCCTAACCCGACACCACTGAGTATGCACCTTGCTTTTTCCATCAACGTCCTATTCATCCTTTCTGCAACTCCATTATGATGAGGTGTATATGGAGTAGTCTTCTGCCTTTCTATACCACACTTCTTATAGAATTATTCAAATTCATTTCCACAGAACTCTTCGCCATTATCTGTCCTCAACACCTTAATTATTTTCTCTGTTTGATTCTCAACAAGAGCCTTAAAATCTTTAAACCTGTCAAAGACTTCTGATTTCTTCCTGAGGAAATATATCCAAGTCTTCCTCGAGAAGTTATCTATAATTGAGACATAGTACACAGATTTTCCAAATGATAGGACCGACACAGGTCCAAAAACATCACTGTGAACTAGCTGTAAAATTCCTTTTTCCCTCGTTGCACCAGAGGGGAATCTTACCCGATTCTTCTTCCCATATAGACAATGTTCACAGAAATCAAAATCCAGAGAGAAGTTATACATACCTTCAACCATACCTTTACCGTGTAGTAGTCGAAGACCCTTTTCTCCTATATGCCCCAGTCTTTGATGCCATAGCATAACCTTTTCTCCAGAGACTGTAGGATTTATTTCTTCTTCAAATCCAATATCAGGAACAATGGAACTATTACACCCATCACTAATAGTGATTCCTTGCAGCTTATACAAAGTTCCAAACTGAACTCCCCTCAGCAACACCATTGCTCCTAGAACCATCCTGTAGGTTTCCTTTTCAAATATTGTTTTTACCCCTGCATTGTCCATTTTTCTTACAAAAATCAAATTTCTGGCCAAAATTGGGATGTGCAGAACACTAGGCAGTGTTCTAATCCATCCATCTATGATCCTCAACTTGACCCTTCCGCTTCCTATGATTTTGGTTGTCGAATCATTACCTAAGAAAACATTACCTCCATCATACCTTTCATATTCGCAGAACCACTCCCCGTGGGGAGTCATATGAAAGGATGCACCAAAGTCAACCAACTATGACTCATGATCTGTATGTGTGCTTGAAGTGGTCAATTACACATCCCCTCCTTCTTCCTTGGAGGTCTTTTCTTCCTTAGAAGAAGATTCTTCAGATCCCTTCTTTTTCTCAACTTTGGATCTACACTGCTTCTTGTAGTCCACATATCCAACATACCCTTACAAACTTTCCAGGAGATTTAGATCTACCCTTATACTTAGATCTCCCACTTGAGAAGTTATATCTATTTATTTCCTAGGAACATCCTCTTGCAAATAATCTGTCCGTGCTATGTCCTTCCATATTCTTCCGTCTCATATCCTCCGACAACAAAGATGAGACCACTTCTTCAAACTTCAAGGAAGTTGTATTACTACCTACGACCACAACCAGACTATCCCAGGAGTCTGGTAAAGAACACAACAAACTGAAACATTTATCTTCATCTGAAATTTTAATCTCAACATATACTAATTGAATTACCACAGTATTAAAGGCGTTCAAATGCTCTGCCACCGAGTCTCCATCTCTCATCCTCAGGTTATACAACTTATTTCTTAGAAATAGTTTATTTACCAGGGACTTAGACTGATACAACTTCCCAAAATTTTCCCATAAATCCTTGGCTGTAGCTTCCTCTGACACATTCAGTAATACTGAATCAGAGAGACAGAGTCGGATTGTGCTGTTTTCTTTTCGATCCAACTTTTTCCAGTCATCTGTAAAAGTTCCTCTAGGTGCAGTACCTGGATTTACCGCGATCCATTGATCTCTGTCCACCAACATATCTTCCATCTTGAGCTTCCAAAGCTCCAAAATTTTCCCATTAAACTTCTCGATCTCCATCTTTGAATTGCTTGCCAACCCCCCTACGCACCTGGCACATACGCTCAGACACTGCTACTCATGCAAAGAATATAACACATACCCAACACACATCCGGTTGTTGTTCTATTGTGAAGTTTTCCATGATGCAACAGAAAACAAAACTCCGTGGCCTTAATTACCATAGAGGCAGAGTAAATAGCATCAAGTGTGTGAAGCAATGTGGCTTCACAAGCTTTTGAAAGATTTACTTGACCATGAGATGGATCCTATGATGATAACCAAGATCCGTGTGTAAAGCTCCTTGAGAACCTAGTGTTTCCTGATGGATCGAAACATGATGAGATGAAATATCCTTATATCAGAGATATGATGCAGAGGAAAATCGTACACATGCAGTACCTTCCTACACTTGAGAAGATTGCAGACATCTTCACCAAACTAACTGGGTGAAGAATGCCTCCCTAGTTGAGAGGAAGTATTGATGACTCCAACCAATACAAAATTCAAAGTACATTCATGTGAGATTTTGCATGATGAAGAATGACTCCCTAGCTGAGAGCGAGTGTTGATGATTGCATCTATGTGAGACATTCTCCAGCTTACAAACCTTTGAGATGTGAATCATTGTAGGCATGTGAATATATTCTCCACCTTACAAACCTAAGAGAAAGCCCCTGAAGAGGGTATGTGGTTTCTAATTGAGATAGATATGGAACATAAAGATGACCTCCTCCATTCAAAGAGTTGAGAAGAACTCCAGATGATTATCCAGTGGGAAAGGCGATCTACTGAGTTAGACATGCCTGTGGCTGAGCACAAGGTGGACGTGCGAAATCCCAAAGTGTTGGGTGCATCGTCATGAGAACAAAAATGAAGATGATGTATTATCCTCCTCTGAGTAGCAGATTTGACGAGAAACTCCATATGACTCTCCTGTGTGAGGCAGTGGGAAAGAAGATCTGTTGCATGGACGTGCCTGTGGACGAGCACAGGTGAATGCGTGAAGAAGTGGTTCTTTTGTGTAATACAGTGATCCAAAGATATGGACATCCCTATGGATGTGCCCCTAGTGGATGAGCACTAGTGGGTGTACAATATGCCTTGCTATATTGTTCAAGAGTCAGACCTTCCTGTAACCCTAATTGTAATGTAAAGGGTACAGGTTGGCCCTACTTTAATGTGACTAGTAATTAATGTAAGAGATAATTAATCTAGTTAATATTAATTATATTATAAGCTAGTGAGGTCGACCCTGTTGTGTGTTATATTCTTTGCACGAGTAGTAGTGTTTGAGCGCCTGCGCTGGGCGCGTAGGGGGGTTAGAGGGGGGGTGCAG
>JZKD02S1677804.1:71219-99874 GCA_000966675.3 Picea glauca
CAAGATAGAAAGGAGAACCTTCCCAAGAAGTGATGTGTGCAAGGGGGGAAGGGGCATGCAGACGGATCATAAAAAAATGAGGAGGGTGTGTGAGGCTCTACAGTGGAGAAATGGCAGAGAATAGAATCTGAGTAGAAGGTCACGAGATTGATGTTGAGGAAGTACCCGATAAACCTCACAGAGGTTTTGACAGAGAAAGGATCTCTGAGAATTTGGCATAAATTCCCTATTGATATCATGGCTTGGCAGGGGGGTGGCCAGAGTGATAAGAGTGAATTCCTCTAAGCCTATGGTTGGGTGGAAATGTGAACACCCACAGTCAGTTAGTTGGTTGCAGCCTGTAATAGATAAGTATTCTTATACCCTATGTAATTGAGTTGTAACTGTAAAATAAGATTGGATATCTTGTGAATGTTTCAGGGATGTGCATGTGTGCATGATGGATATGCTATGTTCCTTTATTTTTTCTTGATTGTGTACTTAGGCAAGGAAGGAAATATATGGTTTGGACATGGTTTTTACATGCAAATGCTCGATCCCTATAGTGGATCAAGTTAGAGAAATTGAACTATGAGTGTGTCGACCTTGGGCACAGTTTCACTTGTGCATGTTTACACTTCCATTTATTTTCATCCTCCTGGATAAGGCAGCTCATTAAGCTCGAGAGAGTTAGCGCAAATGTGCACATAGCCTACAAAATCCACGTAGGAGTGGAGAACTCTCTAATTTATAAACTCTGAAAGAAACACAAGGAGCATCCCCTCATTTCATTTGAGGTACCAGTAAGCTCAGGAGGTATAACGCTCTTAAAGAGTAGACAAGGGAGCGCATTCCCCATACCTTTCCCCTGCATGACCAAGGGTTCATGCCCAACCCATTAACTCATTTACGGCTAAAGGAATTAGCGTGTCTTCCCACAAGAACCATCAAAGGACCCATGTGACCAAGGTTTGAGAACCATGCACTAGGCCTGAAAGGAGTTGAGCCTTCCCATCTCCGGAACTCTGGGAGATCGAAGCTCCAGAGTGTTTCGACCCTATCCCTTTGTAAAAATGCTGAAGGAAAGTGATATTTACGGTTACCTATAATGTTGATCGGTGCTTGGCGGTCTCCCTAACCATGGTGGATAGATCTGCCCCACCGTTAAACGATCCCTTCTTCCACCCCAAATTATTGTGAGTCGTAGATCTGAGAAGGATCGGAGGTCCCCTTGTCCGTTGGATCTATGCCAAGGAAACTTCGACGACGTTCCACTTCGAGAGAGTAGATAAATGTTAACACAGAAATTCTTGAAGACCAGAGCGATGAATTAATATGGAACGTAGATCTGGGGATCCTTTTGACTCGTTGATGGTCGTTGGATTGAGCTCGAGGTCAGCCCAACATTGACCGCTCCAGGGAGAATGAGGAAATTACACTACCAACTCCCGAAAGGCCAAAGCCCCAAAGTAATGGAGGTCGTGGATTTGGAGATTATGTGGACTCCTACGGACCATGAGATTGAATGGCTAGGCAGCTATCAGTTTGAGGTGATGTTGCACCATGACGTCACCAAAGGTGACATGGACCCATAGTATGTGTGCCATGTGTCACCTAGATTTGTGCATCTTCAAACCCCATGATCCCATTAAAATGTAACACATGTCACCCCCTGTAGGGGCCACATGGAAGCTCTATATTTCCACACGTCCAGCGTTGGGTTCATATGACAGGTAGGATACTCAGGATCGACCTATACTCACCACCGTGTATTACCTTTCATCCCATGCGATAGTGGGTACTTCGGCAGTCTAGGACTCTAGGAGTCCTTAAGTCTGAGGTATAGTGTTATAGACCTTCGGAGCTCTGAAGGTTGGAGTAAATCCTAGTCATTTCCTCTAGTGAGGCATGTCGCCAGATCTTATAAGTTGGAGGCTTAACACTTCAAAGGATTTGGGGTATGACACCTCAAAAACTCCCAAACGTCGAATCGATAAAGTGATGTGAGTCGTAGATCGAGGGGTCTACATGGATATACCTGGACAGTGAGATCGGGGGAATGTTAGAAGGTTGTGTTAGGAGTCGATGTGGCTCGTTGACATCATCTAGGGTGACATGGACCCATGATGTGCCACGTGTCACTTGGATACAAATGTTTTGTAGACCCCTAGGCCCATTAGAATGTGACACATGTCACCCCCAATGAGGGCACGTGTCACCCTTGGCCCTCGTTGTGTGTCATTCCCTGGCACGTTTCCACCTGGCCACGTGAATGGTGAAGTACTGGGACTTTGGGAGTCCAGGACTTCTGGATTACGGAAGACCTGGGGTGTAGTTTCATAGAAAGGTCCAAAGGCCAGAGCCACGTGGTAAGCTCATGGGGCTTCAGGAGATAGGTACTCCAGGAGACTTGGTTCATTAGATCACATACTCCCAAAAAGGACGAACGTCAAACCTTTCCCTTAGGTGTAAGCATTAATGTGGAGGAAGATTCGTCGTCAAATTAATGGTGAACGTATCTCCGTTGTATATTTAGGAGTGTTGGAAGCTTCATGACTTTGGGGAACTCAGGATGGAATGTAAGAGAAGGACCACGTGGATGCCACATGGCCCTTGACCAATGAGCACCCGAACAACTTTGTAAGGACGTATATTCCTATCCGGAGCTCGATTTTGAGTGTGGAGACAATGGTTGGAGAGATCTGGACGAGAAGAACATGATAGAGGCCCTGGAAGGAGATTTTTATTAATTAAGGAAAAACTAAATTATGATGCCCCACCCCTTAAAAGAGTATTTAGGGGTCGGGTGTGTTACAGGTTTATGCCCCAGTCCTTAAAATGTTACTTAGGGGGTCGAGTGTGTTACAGAGTGGTATCATAGCTATGTTCAAACTATAGGCTTGAATGGGTCACCAAGACCGCTTAAAATTGTTTAAGAAGGATTTTCTTTGTTGCCCAGAATGCTTGTTTTAAGTGTTGACGTAAACTGTTAATGATAATTGTTGTTTCAAAACGTAGGAATTGTTGGAAGATCACAATGGTGAATTGTGCAGGGCAATATGGATGACACCTCATATCTTACATATGAATAATTTGATGGTCGGAGGGATAGAGAAACTCCTCCATATTTGATGGACACCGTCAGAAGTATGAACATAGATAATGAGAGACTTATGAGAGCTCGGGATGAATAGGTAGATTTGAGTGCAGTTCTACTATAGAGCCCATATGAAATTTAGAAACATTTGTAGTAAGGCCCTAGCAATGCAGAATTACAAAAGTAGGAGAGGTTGAAGACCCCATTGGATGCTGAGAAGCATGGACTGTCTCACATCGATGCAGGAAGGAGTTCTTCCATAAAGAAGCATCAAGATGCCAAGAAAGTAAAATTGAGTATAAGTATTTCCACAGAGTCATCCAGTCGGAAAACTACTTCAGTAGAATAGTCCAATAGTGGCACAAAATCCAACATTCCTAAGAAGAGAAAGAGGAATAATTTTCATAGCTCTCTAACTGAAGAATTTAAGAAGTTTAAGATGCCTACCTTTGATGGAGAGATAAAKAAAGGAGAAKAATATGGGACATGGCTATTAGGTTTGAAGAAGTACTTTCAAGTGCATAATTATTATTAGATTACCAAAKCAAGGATTATAGTATTTAACRTGAATGGAGGAGCTTCCATTTGGTGGGAAAATATCAAGGAAATCAAAGKCTTGAAGGAAAACAAGCAGACTTGGAAACAATTTGAGAAATACTTTTGTAAATTTTATTGTTGGTGTGMAGTTGTAAGACCCTAGGTTCAGTTTATCTATCCAACAAAACCCTTCARATATCGTYCRTTTCGACATCACTTGCATGCAGGTRAAGTCTCACCCAAGGTATCTACTGGGACTGCAGGAAACAAGTTTTTGCAGAGATGAGGGGATGTGAGGTCATCAACATCTTCATTGATACTTATACCYCGTGCGCAATATTGTGTGTCTCTTATTCCTTGATTAATCGGTAAACTCAATTATACAACTCCATTATAATGCAAATTGTGGCATAGAATATTCACATGAACATTCATAATTACTTYGCAACACTCATATCAMAAATATATCTATATCTATTCATGCATAAATGGAACATTCATGAAAAATCACATAAAAAGACACATTCAGACACAGAATATAACATGGTTCACTTAATCCTTGGGCTACGTCCACAATGACTGGATTCTTTTATTATTCTTCATGCAATTCATCTCAGGATTGTGCATTGTGTTACAACAGATACATCATTATGTCATTCCCCATGTTCCCTAGCCGCTCTACAGTGCAAGACTATCTCTCTGCAAACTCTCCCTAGACCTTCAGACATGGTCTCTCTCTCATTTTCAACCTATTCTCTTTGCAACAAAAATAGCTATATCCTATTCTCTTACTTTCCGCCAACCATTCACTCAACAACCTATTCTTCCCAACCCATTACATATTTATACACAGATTTTAGGGATCAAAACACTACTATCTTATCCCAAAACCCTATGACAACTCATTATGACTCATTACAACTCATGAAAACACATAGTTCATGCGTGTTATTCCTGTCCTCACGCTTTCATGCTTATTTTCATTCATTTTCGCCCGCATGTTATTTTTCTTCCTTTATTTCCTTGCTTTATTCCCTTTCTTTATCTTCTTATGCACTGCCAAATGCAATTTTACTTGCGCACTTCTATCTTGAATGCGTGGAATGTGCCTTTATTGTGCCCTCAAATCTTGAATGTTCCTTTATTGTGCACTCCTCAAATCTGAGGATATTTCTCAAAATTACCTCCAAAATGTATGTCCAGCATGCCCCCAATACTCACCTATGGCTCGTCCTAAGCCACTCGGACCTGTTGTGTCACTCCCTTCCATGAATCCATAGATTTTTTCAATGCCTCTCTAGTTGTAGCGACATATTTATTTGCCTCATCATCCCTCTCCAGGATTTATTCTATAGCCAGTTCCATTAGCATTGCAAGCTTCTCCTCCCAATCTTTCTCAACCTGCTTCACCATGTGTTGGTTACTTCTATCTTCCTACCATTCTTGGGATGACCTGGGTTTATATCTACTATGGTTTCCAACAAAACCCTCTAAAACTATCGTCCCCCTCGTAAACCAGAAGACAGCACAGTACACAGGGTGTACTGTGCAGTCTCACCCGAGATAGTTCTATTGGTCGCTAGAATGCTCAGGTGCTTGCAGCCTGGGAATGAGTGGGGATCTGGAATTCAACCTTGTGATCTTTGTTTATTTACTATAATGTCCATCTATGCTAAGTATTATCTCATTCTTATTCATGCATGTAAAACAATCATATCTAGCTACTTCATCAAACATTAATCTAATATCTAACCATTAATAGCAAATATATAGCAATGAACCATTCACATCACACATAAGCTATCATGGTTCACCTCCTCCTGGGCTACGTCCACAAAGATCTGGCTCTTGGGCTCTCTTATTATTGTTATGTCATACATATAGTGTTGCACGCATTACAATTCTCCCTCAGTTGGATCAAGATATTTAATGAGGTGGACTATATCACACCAGGACCCTCATCATTTGATCCAACCCTCAAGATATACCTTATTTTCTCTCTCCGGCTCAACGGTTTACAAAAAATCTCGTATTTTACCGTCATTCTTACATTCTAGAATTACAATCACACTGAACCCCTATCCAACTCTTTGAACCCCGACCTAGACCTCCTAGGTACCTATTTATACTTATTTTTGGCTTATCAGCCATTACATCCTCTTACCAAAACCCTAACCCTAGCATGGTTAGGTCTTCTTGCATGCGTTCCTCGCGTGCTTTCCTCCTCTACCTGTGCGTTTACCTTGCATGTGTTGCTTTTCCTGCCAGTTTTCTTTTCCTTCTTTGTTCTTTATTCTCCAAAAATTTTCTTTTCCACAAAATGGGCATGTGCCAAACAGGCCCCCAACACTAACATGTGGTTCGTCTTGAGCCACCTAGGCACTGCGTGCTCTGTTGACATCCTCTGTTAGACTGTGAAACTTGTTTGTAAGTCCGCTTCCTCGTGTTTGAACCTATGCAGCCTTTTCTGTGAGCACTTCTAAGTTCTGTGTTGTGACTTCCTCCTGAACTATAGTTGTGCATTATGCCTATGTCTGTGCCATATTCTTCTTCTCTGCCTCGAACTGGGTGATCATTTATGTTGCTTTCTCTTGGAGGGTTTCCATCTATGCTTGTATCTCTTGCTTGTGCATATAAGCAGTCTTTAGCTCAGATTGTATCTTCTTCATCTCCTGCGTTCCTTTCAGAAGATCAGTGATGCAAATTGTCTTTTGCCTCTGCTTGAGGTCCTAGATTTATGCACTTATTCTTTCTTCCTCCTAGTCCCATTGTTGGACATGTTCATCTTCCTCTAGTGTTTTCAAAAGATGCATTATTCTATCAAACAGTTATATTGTTGTGTTAGCTTGTTTCTCCAACTCTTCTAGTTGGACTACAACTTCTTCTTTCCTCTGCTCCTGGACCTCAGGTGGAGTTGTCGGAGTCAATTTTTCCTTCAATTGATCAATCTATTGCCTATAATGGTCGATGGTTTGGGAAATCAAGTTTATTTTCTCCTCTGTGCTTGAATTCTTGTCCTGTGTGTTGTCCGGAATGTGACTTTAGATGTTGTCACCCCATGTTTGATTTTATTTGTGTGCTCTTTCTCTTCTCTAGTCTCGAACTTCACTTGTTTGATCATGAGCTCCAAGGCATCCTTGCCCTCTTTCGTTTCCTATAGTTCTACTGTGTTTATTCTCGCGCGTGATTGTACCCCTGCGCGACATTGAATTAGAGTATGTACAATGCCTTGGTAGGTATTTTGTATAATGCCAGGTCGACCTGTGCCAAACATTTCAATGGCGTCTGTGTTGCGGTTTCATCCATGTGCAACATGTCGTTTGTTACTCTGAAGACTAGGATCACCTGGGAAATAGTTTGAATTGTATCTTCCTTGTGTGGAATATTCCTTGTTTTCATTGTTGCTTCTCCCTCAAGGAAGGATTATGTTCCCCTTTCAGACCTCTGTGTCATTCTGATTTGCTCGAGGACCTGTTTTATTCCATCCAAGTCATCTTGTATTTTCCCTCTTTGGTGCTTGGATTCTTCGAAGTCTTCCGCTACGCGGTATTGCACCTTCTCTTCCATGAGGTCAGCGACATCCTCTGTGATTGTATACTCCGACAGTTGTTTATGCGTTTTTTCCTTCTTGTGCGATCCTCCTGTCTGTAAAATTGGTCGGTCAAGTGGCCATGCTTCCTATGGAGTAGATGTTGAGGGGGTTCCCTGCGTTTCTGTAGCCCCCGCTCCTTGTTCATTTTGTTGTGGGCAAGTGTCCTTCTGCACTGCCTGTCTTTAGTGCACTCCCCTTCGTCTGTTGCACCGCCTTTTGGTTTGGTTTCCCCAGATTTGTCAACTTCTTAGGCGCAATGGTGTCTACTTCTGTGTTCATTGGAACTTCTTGGGTTAGGATTGGGACCCTCTAATCATCATGCCAGTCTCGCATGGCAATTTCTATATCATCCTCATTGACACAATATGTTAATTGTATTCACTCCTTCTCCAGGTCCTTGCATGCTTGGATCCACATGTTGTGCCTTGTTTCTCGGAAGTTGGCTATGTCGATGTACTGCACGACCACATCTGGGGTAATTCGCCAAGTGTTGGCTATGCTTTCCTGTATTTGGATAAAATACCTAGAAAGCATACTTGTATTGGTACTTATGTGTTTGGGGTCTGAGTTTCTCCCCAATGATGTGTACCATGTTGCACGGCACCGACATATCTGGTCACATAAATAAGAATATGGGGACTCCATCCACCCCATCAGCGCAATTAGCATGAGTAGCCATGAGTATTGGAACTCTGTGTCGAGGTCCTGCACGTCTTTGCAGTCCTCAAGGAATAAATTTAATAGGTAGGGGGGCCAGCTGAGCAAAGTGCCATTCGTTCACTGCATTGTATTTGCGATGACCCCGACAGGGACTTCCTCCTTGCGACACTTCCTCAACAATTTACAGGCCATGATTTTGGTGGCCATCTATGTCACGGTGTCATTGATCCTTTTGATAATGATCCCACATGAGCACCTCTCCATCCCATGTGCCTTCTTCATTTCCTCAACCATATTTTTCTCTTTGTAGTTTTCGTCCAAGTATTGCGCGGGTTTCTCACCCATTGACATCGATCCTATGATTAATGCTATCAGCTCTACGTCTATTGAGACGAGATGTTCCATCCATATGAATCCTCCATAGAGGAACGCTATCAACTGCTTGATGTAGTTTTTCACCTCTTTCCCCCTTCCAAAGTGGGAATATCCAATAGGTTTAGGATCCCTGTGTTTGCTAGGCCAGTTTCCTATGGATTTGGTTGTAGAATGAGATATGAAAAGGGCCTTATCCCTATGCTATCTAAGTAAACCTGTTGTGAAAATTCGGAGAATTTTCCTGTGTCATCCATATCGTGGACCAAGTATATTAACTTCTCCATGCAACCTATCAGTGTTGGTGTGGTTTGCACTCCTTCCAGAATGTGCGGGAGTACAATTGTTGCATCAGGATGCCTGCGTGGAGATCGTGCCATAAGTTATTTTCCCTTTCATTTTGGTTGTTGACTTGAGGTCCCCACCTCCATATATCTTCTTTCCAAGTTAGGTTCTGGTTGGCCTGTGATATCTTCTACCAAACCCTCCTGTTGTTGCGTGGTTTCTACTCTAGTGGTTTTGGGTACTATCGCCTACGTCTGTGCAGTAGCTTGGTCATTTACCTGTTGGGCCCCCTCGGCCATCACAGTTTCTTGTGGGTTTCGTATGTTATGCACGGGATGTCCATGTGCACTATTGGTTGGGTCGACTTCCATGGTCGATGCGGTTAGACCCTGCCTTTCTTCAACCACTGGTGTAGGGTCTATGGGTTCTTCAAAGGGTGAAGGAATTATGTTGACTTCGACGAACTCCACGAGCTGTCTAGTTTCATGCCCAGCCTCTACTGCCTCTTGTGGTGCTTGGCTACTTCAGGTTTTCCTTCCTTCTTGGCTCGGCACACCCATATTTGGTGGTGCAATCGTGGGTACTGGTTAGTTTATGTCGACTAAGCCTTCACTGGTTCGCTCTAGATTGCTCGCCAACTTGCTTTCACTCTGCGTGCTCTATTTCTCTGCAACTTCACGATTTCACAATGATTCTTATGTTTCCCGTGTTTCCCCTTTATATAGGAAAGTCATGAAACTTCTCTAAGAAGCTTCCCTAGTTGTGATTAATTTTATGGTGCTTTATGCATACTTTTTCATTGAATTCCATAATTGCTGCCAGTTGGCGCCTTTTTGCCGTAACTGACATTTTTCAAATTTCCATTTTTTCTGACCGTTGGTCCTTTTTCCAATGCACTGAGATTTCCAAGTGTGTGGTGTATCTTTTGTTGTAATTTTTCCTTAGTGCACAGTGTGTCGTGTCGTTGTTGTGCATGAAAATTTTCTTTTCGTCGCGCTGAGTCCATTTTTGTTGCGTGTGGTCTTCTAATGTCTGGCGCAGGAACTTCTGCACACAACTTTCTCTTCTTCTTTTTTTTTTATCTATATTAACTTCTACTAGAATAGCCTATGTAAAGGTTCTCATACGGCGCAGTAACTTTTTAAATACTGCGAAGTCGACTGTCCCTATATAGTTTCAATCGACTCCCATTGATCATTCCTTTCAATTTTGTGCCTTGCAAATATTTCAGTTGTACAGATCCCCCATCTGTGGCAGTCTTTACTTCATATGGCCCCAGCCAATGCATTCTGAATTTCCCTAGATGTTGAATAAATTTACTATCATACACCAAGACTAGGTCTCCTTCCTTGAAAATCTTCATCTTGATATGTCTGTCATGCCAAGATTTATCTCTTGTTTTCTGTACTTCTTGGTGAAATCCTTCTAGAATCCTATCTTCTTCCATTTCCATCAACTAAATGAGCCTCTTTTTAACTGCACCTCATTTTTTCATGTTGGTGATTGTAGCTACGCACAGACTAGGTACCAGGAATTCTAATGGCACCACTACTTCTTGTCCATACACCAACCTAAATGGTGTCTGTCCTGTCAACTTTTTGCATGTAGTCTTGTATTCCCATAATACTGTTGGTATCTTCAAGTCTCGGTCATCCTTGTTAACATTGCATATCTTTGTCAAGGCATTCTCTAGGATCTTATTAAAGGCTTACACTATTCCATTTGCTTGAGGGTGATATGGTGTACTCTTCTGATGATAGACTTCAAATTCCTCATTCGTAGCCTTGATAGTATTGTTGATAAAGTGAGTACCTTGGTCACTCAAAAATCCTTGGGCATCCAAATCTAGTGATCACTTGCTCAAATAGGAAATGTGTTGTTCTCTCTACGTTGCAATATTTTACTGGTGTTGTTCATGCCCATCTTATGAAGTATTATATCGCAGTAATGATATAACTTTCTCCTAACCTTTTTGTTGGTGGGTTAATTGGTCCCACAAAGTCTATTGCCCATTTGTCGAATACTTGAAAGTTTACTTGTGGTCTTAGGGGCATCTTATCCCTTCTATTAGGTTTACCAAACCTATGACATACATCACATCGCTACCAATAATCCTTAGCATCTCTTTGAATGGTCGGCCACCATAGTCCTGCAAGAAATACCTTGTGTGCAGTAGTTTTTCCTGCATAATGTCCTCTAGTTATTCCTTCATGGGATTCTGCTAAAATCCTAGGCCTTTCGTGCTCTAATACACATTTTCTCAAAAACAAATCTGCACCCATTTTGTATAAGTGTCATGCAATCAATTGATATTTTGCAGATCTGACAACCAATTTTTTATTCTATGTGGTGTTAAACTCTTGTGGCTCAACCCCTGTACTCAAGTATTCAACAATATCAGCAAATTATTCATCAACTATTTGAACTGAAAATAATTGTGCCTCAGGGAATTTTTCCTCCATGTTGGTAGGTTCTTCTCCATTGGTTACTTTGGACAAGTGATCCAGTCCTGCATTCATCTTCTCAGTTTTGACTATCACTTCGAAATCAAATTTCCTGAAACAACAGTAATCGTCTACAGATCCTCCCCCCCAACACTGCTTTTTTGACTAGGTACTTGAGGGATGGATGGTCTGTAAACATTTTAAAGTGTTTGCCAAGTAAATAGTGTCTGAACTTCTGAAGTGCATATACCATTGCTAAGCCTTCTCTTTCTGTATTATTGTAATTCTGCTCTGACTCTAACAGTTTTTTGTTTGCAAATGCTAAGAATGGTCCAATTCCCCTGCTCCTAGCTTTGCTAGAATATCTTCAAGTGTTATGGTTGATGCATCTACATGCACATGAAATGTGTTTTCCCAATCCAGGAATACTCGTATAGGTGTTGTGACCATTTTTTCTTTTAGAGTGTCCAAACCTCGCTGATAGTCCTCATTCCACTGAAATATGATGTCTTTCTTGAGCATTTTCTCCATCAGCACAGTAATATGTGCATACCCTTTTATGAATTTCTTGTAGTAGCTTGTGTGTCCCAATGTTGCTCTCAACTGGCGCACTGATTTTGGTGGGGGTAAGTTAACAATGACTGCAATATTTGCAGGATCCACTATTAGACCTTGTTTACATACTATATGACCCAATAAAATTCCAAAATGTGTCCCAAATATACATTTCTTAATGTTCAAGGATATTTTCCATTGCCTGCATCTTTCCAACATTATCCTTAACACCTCTACATGGTCTTTCAACAGACTGTATAATGTCTAATCATCCAGGTACACTTCTAAAAACTGGTGGATGGATTCTTTGAATGCAGCTATGACTACTCTTGAAAATATTATCGGTGCAATCTTCAGTCCAAAGGGCATGATTTTGTATTGATATGATCCCCATTTTGTGGAAAAGGTAGTCTTATACCTGTCTTCTGGAGATATTTTGATTTGGTGGTAGCCTAAGAATCCATCTGTGAAAGAATATGCTTCCTGGCCTCCCACATTCTCTAGGACTTCATCAGTAAAAGGGGTGGGGAAGGGGTCATGTAGGAAAGCGCCATTCATTTTCCTAAGATCCACACAAATCCTCATCCCTCCTTGTTTCTTTTCCTACTCTACTATATGGCTTATCCATTTGGATTCTTCTATTAGTTCTATGATACCAGCTTCCAACATTCTGTCAATTTCTACTTTTACTTTCTTCTTATATATTGGATTTAGTATATACGGTCGGTGTCTGACAGATCTAGCCTCAGGTTTGCGAGGTATCTCCATCTCTCCTAGCTCCCATGTTATGTCTCTCATATATGTAAAGGTTGTTGGTAACAGGTCATTGTACTCGCGCAATAACGTTGTTATTCTTTCTATTATTTGTTCATCCCAATAATCTCCAATGTTGGCCATTTTGGGGTTATCATTTGTCCCAATATTTACTTTCTTCACCTTGACTGGTGCAGCAAATACTTCTAATTCCAGAGATGGGCCTTCCACCTCTCTTTCTCCTTCAATTTCTATAATTTGGATATTGCGCGGGTCATCTTCATCCGGTGCTTCTTCCTGCACATGATAACATGACAGTTATTATTTCATTGTATGTTTATTTTGTTGTTGATACTATGGTATACGTTCAACCTCTGGTTCCTTAATAAATATCACCCCTTTGATTTATTTGAGTGTTGAATCAATGTTGGGTTTCTCATGTTCAAATGAGAAAGTGACTATAAAATTTTGTTGTAATGTTGTCCATTTTGCAGTGCCTCTGTGCAGTTCCTGGTCTACATACCAGTTTGTTGTAATTCCTTCCAATGTGTGAATGAAGCGATGAGTCCATTCCTCTAGTGGTTTCATTCTCCATAGTGTTTTGCACTTATCCAAGTGTTATGTTGGTTTCCCATGTCCATCATATCTCTGCATCTCATTGCTCCCCTGTTCTGCGTCAAATCTGATGCGTAGTAATCGCTTACATTGGTACCAGTCCTTAATTGTCTCTTTGTGTGCACCCCACCATCTTGCAAGTGTTTCCTTGAGTGCTATGTCCAGGGCTAATAGCCTCTAATTTTCTAACACCTCATCTTCATATCTTGTTACAAATTATTCTAAATCCTTGATGCCATGGAAACTGGGAGGTTCTCTAGTTTTTGTACCCACCCATCTTACTGCACGGTCTATTCTTGTGCACCTTCTTGTGGACACCTCATGTAATCCTTGCTGCCAAATTTCCAAGCCTGTATCTGAGTCTGACATGCATGATGTGATGCTTCTCTAGCTGAGTACTCCATCTGCATTTGGATTCACATAATCTTCTTCGTGCGCGATGGTTCTATATAACTAGTTGATTTCCTCTAGGTCTAAGCAAGTGGGTTCTACAAACCTTTCTCCTTCTGATGGGTCTAGTGGCGTAACGAATCTGTATTCTCTTGACTCGAATTTCATCTTCCTTGTCTTCAAATTGATTATGGCCTAGTTTTCAAATGTCGAATCCAAACCAAGAAATGTTGGATAAGGTGTTGTGCCATCCACTATTTCTATCACTTCAAAATTGGGTTTAGTGCGCACTCCATCAAGATCTATTGTCACACCCTTTAGCCTTCCAATTGGAAAAAATCTGTGTTGATTTGCTAGTTTCAGTTGAACAGGTGAGTAGACTAATGTGGGCTCCCCCATACATTTCCATTTCTTCTTGGTTAACAAATTTACTTAGGAGCCTAAATCCTGTATAATATCCCCCATGTTGAAATCTCGAATGTTGGCATTCAGTCTAAATTCTTTGTTTTTCCTCCTTCTTGTATGCAAGTGATTGACCGTTTTTTTCTCTATCTTTCCCTCTACATTTGTGTTACATATTTCTAGCATATTTTTTAATACATTAACATATGATGGATTATTTAGTAGTCTAACATAGGATTGCATAAAATCATTTATGGTACTTACTTGTCTGCAAGGTTGTGCTTCATTAGTGTGATCCAGCAATGAAGGCATCTCGTACATTGGTGCNTTAGTTTCACATGGGTTTAGGGGTTCCACACTAACACTAACATGGATGGGAGTTATACCTTTGGTTTCTACCCTTAGACCACTTGTATTCCTTTCATATGCCGCACACAGGATTTTATCAATCTGATCCATAGCATGAAGATCCTCTACCTCCTCTTCGTCACTTTCTAAGCCCTCTCTCTCAGCTATGGGTCTCTTTTTATTATTCATCTTATATTGGTAGGGTGCTCCACTCCGCATCTTCCCAGCTATTTCCATTATCTGCTTGATTTGATCTTCCTCCATCATGAACGGGTCCATAGCCTCCTTCTTTCCATTCTCCATTTCTCCCCCCATCCTTCCAACTCTAGTCAGTGCTTCCCCCACCTCCCCCATGCATGCAGGGAAGTTTAGTTTTTTAATTCCATTGTCATTACACCTTTGTTATACAGTAAAATCTTGATGGAAGTATAAGACAATCTGATATACCTACCTTAGGGTCCCTTCAGAAACTCTTGCTTTGTTGTGTTGTAAGACTTAGTGGTATCTACTGCAAATTTTGTGATAAATCCTGCGACAATATTGTCCAACCAGAAATCTATTGCACACATGAAGTTGTTGTCTACTTGTTGTAACTACACGATCTCCACGGGATTCCACTCTAGTTGTCTGATCTGATTTGTAGGGTGGTTGTCTTTCAACCTTAGTAGCCACTCCTAAAGTACATGTGGAAGATCACATAAAAACACCTAATGTAGGTCGCTAAACACATACTTTTCTAGATATTTGTGCGGTGTTATTTTAGGGTTTATGTTGTCCTTTTACGCAAAATCAAGCTCCTTTATTTTCAACCAGATTTTGATCTCCGCCTTCATTGGATTCCACAGTCTGAACATTCCCTTCTATATTTTCATTCTTTTAACATTTCCTCACCATATATGACATTATTTTCATGATTCTTCAAAAGATCCCATTCACTCAATCCCATTATGTTCCAACCGACAACAGAACCTTTTGTTGGTCACTCATCTCTTGTTACCATTCTTCGGTTGACCCAGGTTCAGATCTACTACGGTTTCCAACAAAACCCTCTAAAACTATCACCCCCCCTGGTAAACCAGAAGGCAGCATAGTACACAGGGTGCATTGCGCAGTCTCACCCAAGATAGTTATATTGGTGGATGCAATTCTCTGGAGCTTGCACCCTGGGAATGAGTGGGGATCTGGAATTGAACCTTTTGATCTTTATTTATTTACTATAACATCCATCTATTCTAAGTACTATTTCATTCTTATTCATGCATTTAAAACAAGCAGATCTAGCTGCTTCATCAAACATTAATCTAAGATCTAACCATTAACATCAAATATGTAGCAATGAACCATTCACATAACACATAAGCTATCGTGGTTCACCCCTTCCTGGGATACATCCACAAAGATCTGACTCTTGGGATCTCTTATTATTGTTTTTTCATACATATAACTTCACGCGCATTACAATTCTCCCTCAGTTGGATCAAGATCTTTAATGAGGTGGACTAGATTATGCCAGGATCCCAGCCTGTGATCTAACCCTCAAGATCTACCTTATTTTCTCTCTCTAGCTCAACAGCTTACAAAAAAATCTTGGATTTTACTGTCATTCTTACATTATAGAATTATAATCACGCTGAACCCCTATCCAACTCTTCGAACCCTCACCTAGACCTCCTAGGTACCTATTTATACTTATTTTTGGCTTATCACCCATTACATCCTCTTACCAAAACCCTAACCCTAGCATGGTTAGGTCTTCTTGCATGCGCACCTCGCATCCTTTCCTCCTCTACATCCACGTTTACCCTGCACATGTTGCTTTTCCTGCTAGTTGTCTTTTCCTTCTTTTCGCTTTAATCTCCAAAATTATTCTTTTCCCAAAAATGGGCATGTGCCAAACACCATGCCCTGTGTCACTACCAATCCCCAAATCATTTTGAGTGCTTCGTCCTGCAGGGGTTCAAGTGATGTGTTATGGTCTTCTACTTTTCCCTTATCTACTCTGTGTTGTTGTATACATGTATGTTTGCAAGGATGGTCAGCATGCATTCCGTTGGTTTCAAAGTGTTTATGTTTTCATTGGATTTATGTGTCTTCTCCTGTGCACTTATTACTCTTTCCTCGATTGCCTTCAGCTCTAGATTCACCGTTAGTTGTGTCCAAATCCACGTGTTTTCTTCACATAGCCTCGCGCACTACTCACTGAGACTCTTAATGTTTGTGATTGAGGTTATAGTTGTTTTTTCTCTTTGTTCCTTTTCAGACTTGGTGTACCTAGTGTGGTGCGTGCTTCCAACTCTCCAATCTTGTTGTGAAATCCTTGAATTACTTCACTGATTTTCGATATCTGCTCCTCTATCTTGGATTCTACCACAACTGGTATCTCGGGAATTTCCCTATATATATTATGGGTGGCTTGTTGTATCATTTCAGCCATCTATTGGGCCTCATCCTTCTCCTGCAATACCTCAGTATGAACCTTCTGCAGTTCTTCCTTATCTGTCGCTACCTTGGTTAACCCTGTTGTCATTGCTTCTATGTGGAACTGTATTTCTTGCGCCACCCATGCATGCAATCCTTGTAATGCTTCCATAGGTATCTATGACAATACTAATTCCATATGACTTAGTACTTGTGCTTGTTCCTTCACCTCCTATGTAGGGAACTCAATTACTTTCGATGACATCTTCAAAACTCAACACCCTGTTGCGATCTCTAGCATGTACAAAGTAGTGGCCCTTGTTAGAATGTTGAGAGGGGGTGGGTGAATCAGTATTACCCTTTTTCAACAATTAGCAGTTATTTTTATATTTTGTTAATTACCACAATAGATCAACAATAGACTTGTTTGTAAAATCAATTATATAAATATAATTANCCCCACCTCCCCCATGCATGCAGGGAAGTTTAGTTTTTTAATTCCATTGTCATTACACCTTTGTTATACAGTAAAATCTTGATGGAAGTATAAGACAATCTGATATACCTACCTTTGGGTCCCTTCAGAAACTCTTGCTTTGTTTTGTTGTAAGACTTAGTGGTATCTACTGCAAATTTTGTGATAAATCCTGCGACAATATTGTCCAACCAGAAATCTATTGCACACATGAATTTGTTGTCTACTTGTTGTAACTACACGATCTCCACGGGATTCCACTCTAGTTGTTTGATCTGATTTGTAGGGTGGTTGTATTTCAACCTTAGTAGCCACTCCTAAAGTACATGTGGAAGATCACATAAAAACACCTAATGTAGGTCGCTAAACACATACTTTTCTAGATATTTGTGCAGTGTTATTTTAGGGTTTATGTTGTCCTTTTACGCAAAATCAAGCTCCTTAATTTTCAACCAGATTTTGATCTCCGCCTTCATTGGATTACATAGTCTGAACATTCCCTTCTATATTTTCATTATTTTAACATTTCCTCACCATATATGACATTCTTTTCATGATTCTTCAAAAGATCTCATTCACTCAATCCCATTATGTTCCAACCGACAAAAGAACCTTTTGTTGGTCACTCCTCTCTTGTTACCATTCTTCGGTTGACCCAAGTTCAGATCTACTACGGTTTCCAACAAAACCCTCTAAAACTATCACCCCCCCTGGTAAACCAGAAGGCAGCATAGTACACAGGGTGCATTGCGCAGTCTCACCCAAGATAGTTATATTGGTGGATGCAATTCTCTGGAGCTTGCACCCTGGGAATGAGTGGGGATCTGGAATTGAACCTTTTGATCTTTATTTATTTACTATAACATCCATCTATTCTAAGTACTATTTCATTCTTATTCATGCATTTAAAACAAGCAGATCTAGCTGCTTCATCAAACATTAATCTAAGATCTAACCATTAACATCAAATATGTAGCAATGAACCATTCACATAACACATAAGCTATCGTGGTTCACCCCTTCCTGGGATACATCCACAAAGATCTGACTCTTGGGATCTCTTATTATTGTTTTTTCATACATATAACTTCACGCGCATTACAATTCTCCCTCAGTTGGATCAAGATCTTTAATGAGGTGGACTAGATTATGCCAGGATCCCAGCCTGTGATCTAACCCTCAAGATCTACCTTATTTTCTCTCTCTAGCTCAACAGCTTACAAAAAAATCTTGGATTTTACTGTCATTCTTACATTATAGAATTATAATCACGCTGAACCCCTATCCAACTCTTCGAACCCTCACCTAGACCTCCTAGGTACCTATTTATACTTATTTTTGGCTTATCACCCATTACATCCTCTTACCAAAACCCTAACCCTAGCATGGTTAGGTCTTCTTGCATGCGCACCTCGCATCCTTTCCTCCTCTACATCCACGTTTACCCTGCACATGTTGCTTTTCCTGCTAGTTGTCTTTTCCTTCTTTTCGCTTTAATCTCCAAAATTATTCTTTTCCCAAAAATGGGCATGTGCCAAACACCATGCCCTGTGTCACTACCAATCCCCAAATCATTTTGAGTGCTTCGTCCTGCAGGGGTTCAAGTGATGTGTTATGGTCTTCTACTTTTCCCTTATCTACTCTGTGTTGTTGTATACATGTATGTTTGCAAGGATGGTCAGCATGCATTCCGTTGGTTTCAAAGTGTTTATGTTTTCATTGGATTTATGTGTCTTCTCCTGTGCACTTATTACTCTTTCCTCGATTGCCTTCAGCTCTAGATTCACCGTTAGTTGTGTCCAAATCCACGTGTTTTCTTCACATAGCCTCGCGCACTACTCACTGAGACTCTTAATGTTTGTGATTGAGGTTATAGTTGTTTTTTCTCTTTGTTCCTTTTCAGACTTGGTGTACCTAGTGTGGTGCGTGCTTCCAACTCTCCAATCTTGTTGTGAAATCCTTGAATTACTTCACTGATTTTCGATATCTGCTCCTCTATCTTGGATTCTACCACAACTGGTATCTCGGGAATTTCCCTATATATATTATGGGTGGCTTGTTGTATCATTTCAGCCATCTATTGGGCCTCATCCTTCTCCTGCAATACCTCAGTATGAACCTTCTGCAGTTCTTCCTTATCTGTCGCTACCTTGGTTAACCCTGTTGTCATTGCTTCTATGTGGAACTGTATTTCTTGCGCCACCCATGCATGCAATCCTTGTAATGCTTCCATAGGTATCTATGACAATACTAATTCCATATGACTTAGTACTTGTGCTTGTTCCTTCACCTCCTATGTAGGGAACTCAATTACTTTCGATGACATCTTCAAAACTCAACACCCTGTTGCGATCTCTAGCATGTACAAAGTAGTGGCCCTTGTTAGAATGTTGAGAGGGGGTGGGTGAATCAGTATTACCCTTTTTCAACAATTAGCAGTTATTTTTATATTTTGTTAATTACCACAATAGATCAACAATAGACTTGTTTGTAAAATCAATTATATAAATATAATTAATAGAAATTACAAGGTTTTTATGAAGAATAGTGAAGGACACCAATCCTTTTTAGAGACACAAATCCCCTTCTTCAGGGCACCAACCCTAGGAAGAACCAACTCCCATATTTATTTAGGGCATCAACCTTAGGAATCACCAACTCCTTTGTATTTAGTTCACCAACCCTAGGAAGCCCCAACTCCCTTGTATTTAGGGCACCAACCCTAGGAAGCCCCAACTCCCTTGTATTTAGGGCACCAACCCTAGGAAGCACCAACTCCCTTAACTTAAACTTAAAGGATATTAATCCTTTCGTGCTCCTCCCTTCCACCCTCACTTCATAAGAATCATTAGTTCTTCTTCTTTGACTCTGTTGATGTTTCGATTTTCTGATCTGGACTTCAGAGACACTTTATTCTCACCATTCTTTCTCTTTTATATAATCTTCCAACTGATGTGAGCTATGAAGCATTGTGTCCCTTTGTTAGACCATCACACCTCTTCATTTTAAATTAACAATAATCTCTATTATTATTCAAACATTATTGTGAAGGATTTTAATTTAGTGAGAGTGATTTTCATAAATCGATCACAGGTATGGATCGATTTATTTTAACTCGATTCCATGTCTCTATAAATATTGCAGAAATCAAACTCTACAGAGGTGCTTCCTTCAAACCATTTACATGTGACCATATGTGCAAAACCACGGGCATTTTAATTAAGTGATGTACCAACCGCCTCATGTCTTATGTGTTCGTAACCCATGACCAGGGGTTGGAACCTAGTCCTCTAGTACTTCATTTTCTGGGTGATTTCTCTCTCATCCAATCTTTGGTAGCTTCAACTCCTCGAAATAGTTATCTCTCACAAGGATTGATCTAATGGTTAGCATGATTCTCAGAACCAACTCAAGAGTTTAGCTTTGATCCTTACACTATCCTTTCACTACTTAATCCAATGGTTATGAATTAATCAAATATTGAGATGGATGACCATTATTTACTTTGGGACTTCGGGACTCCAGGGCTTCCATCCTTTGCAATATTTCAACCTTTTGGAGTACATTTCGCTGAAGTAGATCGGACAATCGATATTTGTTCTTCCGTAGATGGACAATCTTGGCTTGTCCATAGGTTTCAAACAAATTGACGACTATGACTTGATCTGATGTTGAGTGAACAGTTCTCATTCACTTTGGGAATTTGGCGCTTCGGGACTATATTCTTTGCAGTGTTTCAACTCTTCCGAAGAAAATTCCGTTGAAGTGCTTATTAGGACTTTTTGCTTGATAACATCCACAAGTCTAGTAGATAGGATCGTGGGCTTAATCATTCCAATAATTTGATCTAATGGTCATGATTCATCCTAGAGGATCTTAGATCAATGACCAACATTAGTTTGTGACTTCACGCTTTAGTGCTTCTGGCTGCTACTGGTGGTAGACATTGGTTTCCCCTGAAGGACATACTCCTAGAGTGACGTAACTTGTTAACGTCACTATCAAATTGGCACTTGTCAAGTGGCTGCCACGTGTTGCTTATATTCGTGACATACGCATACCTAAAATCCCAACTGGACCTTGACACTTGTCATCATATAATTGTGCCATGTGTCCTTGTTGGCGTGGTCTTGCCGACATGGATCTCCTGATATGTCACATGTCCTTCTTCTATATCTAACAGTCGTAGGTACTCCAGATCAATGGTTGACTAGATTTTTTGATCTAACGGTCAACGTGACTTCAAAACTTCGGGGCTCTGGAGGTCCAGGTAATTGTTACTCCAATTTTCACCGAAGTTGGTCAGCGTCGAAGTGGTCAACATGTTTCTTGGTGCACTCTGAATAGATCAATGACTGAAGGAAATTATTGANTATTTTGTTAATTACCACAATAGATCAACAATAGACTTGTTTGTAAAATCAATTATATAAATATAATTAATAGAAATTACAAGGTTTTTATGAAGAATAGTGAAGGACACCAATCCTTTTTAGAGACACAAATCCCCTTCTTCAGGGCACCAACCCTAGGAAGAACCAACTCCCATATTTATTTAGGGCATCAACCTTAGGAATCACCAACTCCTTTGTATTTAGTTCACCAACCCTAGGAAGCCCCAACTCCCTTGTATTTAGGGCACCAACCCTAGGAAGCCCCAACTCCCTTGTATTTAGGGCACCAACCCTAGGAAGCACCAACTCCCTTAACTTAAACTTAAAGGATATTAATCCTTTCGTGCTCCTCCCTTCCACCCTCACTTCATAAGAATCATTAGTTCTTCTTCTTTGACTCTGTTGATGTTTCGATTTTCTGATCTGGACTTCAGAGACACTTTATTCTCACCATTCTTTCTCTTTTATATAATCTTCCAACTGATGTGAGCTATGAAGCATTGTGTCCCTTTGTTAGACCATCACACCTCTTCATTTTAAATTAACAATAATCTCTATTATTATTCAAACATTATTGTGAAGGATTTTAATTTAGTGAGAGTGATTTTCATAAATCGATCACAGGTATGGATCGATTTATTTTAACTCGATTCCATGTCTCTATAAATATTGCAGAAATCAAACTCTACAGAGGTGCTTCCTTCAAACCATTTACATGTGACCATATGTGCAAAACCACGGGCATTTTAATTAAGTGATGTACCAACCGCCTCATGTCTTATGTGTTCGTAACCCATGACCAGGGGTTGGAACCTAGTCCTCTAGTACTTCATCCTCTGGGTGATTTCTCTCTCATCCAATCTTTGGTAGCTTCAACTCCTCGAAATAGTTATCTCTCACAAGGATTGATCTAATGGTTAGCATGATTCTCGGAACCAACTCAAGAGTTTAGCTTTGATCCTTACACTATCATTTCACTACTTAATCCAATGGTTATGACTTAATCAAATATTGAGATGGATGACCATTATTTACTTTGGGACTTCGGGACTCCGGGGCTTCCATCCTCTGCAATATTTCAACCTTCTGGAGTACATTTCCCTGAAGTAGATCGGACAATCGATATTTGTTCTTCCGTAGATGGAAAATCTTGGCTTGTCCAGAGGTTTCAAACAAATTGACGACTATGACTTGATCTGAAGTTGAGTGGACAGTTCTCATTCACTTTGGGAATTTGGCGCTTCGGGACTATATTCTTTGAAGTGTTTCAACTCTTCCGAAGAAAATTCCGTTGAAGTGCTTATTAGGACTTTTTTCTTGATAACATCCACAAGTCTAGTAGATATGATCGTGGGCTTAATCATTCCAATAATTTGATATAATGGTCATGATTCATCCTGGAGGATCTTAGATCAATGACCAACATTAGTTTGTGACTTCACGCTTCAGTGCTTCTGGCTGCTACTGGTGATAGACATTGGTTTCCCCTGAAGGACATACTCCTAGAGTGACGTAACTTGTTAACGTCACTATCAAATTGGCACTGGTCAAGTGGCTGCCACGTGTTGCTTATATTCGTGACATACGCATACCTAAAATCCCAACTGGACCTTGACACTTGTCATCATATAATTGTGCCATGTGTCCTTGTTGACGTGGTCTTGCCGACATGGATCTCCTGATATGTCACATGTCCTTCTGGATCTAACATTCGTAGGTACTCCAGATCAATGGTTGACTAGATTTTTTGATCTGACGGTCAACGTGACTTCAAAACTTCAGGGATCTGGAGGTCCAGGTAATTGTTACTCCAATTTTCACCGAAGTTGGTCAGCGTCGAAGTGGTCAACATGTTTCTTGGTGCACTCTGAATAGATCAATGACTGAAGGAAATTATTGATCCGACGGACGACGGGAGTTTGTGACTCCGGAACTTTGGGGCTTCGCAGGTCTAGATAATTATTACTCCAATTTTCATCGAAGTTGGTCAGCGCTGAAGTGGTCAACATGATTCTTGGTGCACTCTGAATAGATTAATGACTGAAGGAAATTTTTGATCCGATGGACAACGGGATTTCATGACTCCGGAGCTTCAGGGCTTCGAAGGTCTAGGTAATTGTTGCTCCAATTTTCACCAGAGTTGGTCAGCGTCGGAGTTGACTACCTACTGATCTGACAATTCAAATTTTCCATTCCATATCGACAGATAATACTTAACTCTAGATAAAATCTTGATCTAACGGCTAGGAAACCATCCGAAGCTCATGCTTCAAATCGGATGGTTGAGATTTAATCCCTCCCAACCTCTGACTTCACCTTGATCTAACGATCCTGGATTGTCTTGAAATAAGAATGAACAGCTTATGTGCGTCATCTCTTCTAAGATTTTAATAATTGTTTGTACATTATTTTATGCACTGATCTTCAGTCACTAACCCTCTTGAGCTTTTAATTCCTTGTGCTTCGTTACTCCTTATGTACATGGATCTCTACATGTTATGATCTCGTGCAATATAATACGCTACATCTTCTGAGCTTTAGGTAGATTCCTCTACACCTCGCACTATGTCTTATGCGCAACTTACTACGTTATTTCTCTTGATCTTTTAGGATCTCAAATACATATAATGATAATACCATATTGATATTTTTGACATCAATGCCATAATCATCATAAAAAATTATTATCACATAACAATGACTTCGACTATTAACATCAATAACAACACATCAATGAAAATATGTCCAACAATCTCCCCCTTTGTCATTGATGGCAACACACCAACTTTGTACAAAAACGCCCTCTGTGATGATGTTTCTCTCCTTTGAATTTACTCTCCCCCTTTGACATCAATGGAAAAGGGTTTTTCCTCCTATGATTAATATATGTCTGTCTTAACTGGATGACTCCCCCTGTCAATCTACTATGTCTGCCTCTCACTGCTCTCCCTGTCAAGGTCTCTCCCCCTATCATCTCTACAAGATGTCATGTATACCACTATGTGCAACATATTATTGATGATGTGGATATTGATGCCCTACTGGAATATTGTGCAATTGTAGCTCATACTTATCAAACGATCTATGGACCTGTTCATTGCTTCTCTACTGTACAATTATTCTAAATTCATCTGAGATTATTTTATATTATGTTTTTCGCATGACTCATCTTGTTGATAGAGTTCAATCTGTCTAACTATAATTGATCTAGTTATCCATCCAAATCAAACACACATCAACCAGCCAATACATCTTCATGTTTTCTCTATCACTATCTCATTAACTGCTACAACCTATGTCATAATCATTGTTCCTGAAACTTATGAAACTTCAGCTTCCAATATTTTCCCTTCATTTTCATACTTGTACTCAGCATGTTTTCATCGTCACCTCATTTGTTTCTTTCCCACATACTAAATTCCATTTAGGGTTTGTCCACTTATAACCACTTTGGGACCAATGCATGATCATATCACATGAATTTACTGAGAGAATACCTAACTTGCATTTTTCCTGGGTAGATGAAGACCTGCAACAAACCATGTCAGAACCTACATAGAGTTATACCATGAAACCATGATGCTTTTGATGGTCCTAGTTATCTATTTTTTTTTTTATTTTTTTTTTGTGCTTAAATACTCATAGGAGTATCAACAAGAATAATTTTAAGTCTTCCCTAATTTCTCCTTCCCCTCTTTGTTTCTAATTTTTGAGAAGGAGTTTCAGTGGATCATCAAAATAGTGTTTGAAAAAATCCAAGATCATCATCGCTTAATTCTTCGCATTGATCTCCTATTGAAGGTTCATCGTCATCATTGTTTTATGCACCATAATCTTTTTTATCCTTGTTTTGAGAATTTTATTTTTTTATTTTCCATTTGTTGGGTAATGGATAATCTACTTGCATGACATTATCAAGTTTTGTAATTGTGTAAGATTTTTCTTTAGGAGTTTTCTTTTCTTGAGCTTGATCTACTTTATATGCATAGCTTTGATTTTTATATTCTTTATTAGAAGTTTTACCCACCATTCTCCTACCATTAACTTCATCAATTTCAAATGTTGTATATTCATCGTCTTGCTTGCTTGGTACTTCAGATTTTATTTTCCATATCTTCTTATTCTATTTTTTATGGTTTCTTATATTTAAGGATTGCATTGGTAATCTACATTCTTTGGTTTTATGACCATAGTTGTTGCATTTTTTACATTCAATATTGAAGTTTTGCAGAGTAGCAAATGAGTTGTAGTTTCTCTTCTTTGTATTGTACCTATTGTTCTTATATCTTTGGACATTTATGTTATTGTATTGTCCATAACCTTTGCAGTGTGATGTCTTATGACAAAAATTATTTCAAGAGTAACAGTATCCAATAAATAGATATTTATTAGGTGGATTCCTTCTGGTGATTGTATTCTTCTTGTCATTTTTTACTTCAATAAGGAATGTTGATTTCTGTTTATGTGGAATAGTTTTCAATGGTATCATATTTGCTTTATTATCTTCTCTTCTTAAGGATTCATTTAGAGCATTTGCGTAACTGATTGGTTTTTGGACAGATCCTTGTGATGTAGAAGTTGAGTTTTAGGTGTATCCCAAACCATTCTTGTTGTTTGGTGACCTCTGACTACTGATAATTGCATCCAAGATCTTTGAACTATTTCCAAATTTTTATCCCTTCTTTTCTTTCTCAAGTTCACCTTTTAGCAACTTAATCTCAGCTTCTAGTTTCTCACATACTTGTTTTTTATCACTAAGTTGTTTTAAAATGACTTCTTCAATTTTATTAGCTTCCAAGAGTTGGGATTTTAAATCACCGATGATTTGTTCTGCTTCTTTGATAGTTCTTAATGCATCTATTTCTTTTGATTGATGTGATTCTTCAAACTCTTGAAGTTGTGCCCTAATTAGCTTGTTCTTCTTTTTATACTTTCTCAGTTCCTCCAGAGCACTAATCAGTTATGCTTCTAGGTTCACTTCTCTTTCAAATTCAGAATTTTCTTCATCATCTACATCATTATTTTGAGTATTCATTCCCATAAATAGAAGCTCTGAATTCTCATCTTCACTCATGTCTAAAGAGTTGATTTTTACTTTAGATTAGAAGTTTTTCTTTTCCTTATAAAATTTATTCTTGTATTGGTTTTTTTGGTTGTGAACTTATTCATCATTTTCCTCCTGCTTGGGATAGGGACATTTATTATCAAAGTGTCCAATTCTGCCACAATTGAAACATTTGAAGGGTAACTTTGCTTTATATTTTTTATATCCTTTATGTAGTTTCTTTATAAAGTTCACCTTTTCTACATCGGACATGCCTAACTGATCTTCATGAGACATGTGTTCTTGTTTCTTCATTGTTATAGATGATTTAAAGGTTGTTTCATCTTTTGTTGGTTTATAAGTATTTGTTCTCATTTCATATGCTATAAATATTTCATGAAGTTGATCAACTGTGAGTGTGTCAAGATCAGGCCTATCTTCAATTGTATAAATCTTTGCATCATATCTCATAAGTTTATCACAATAGGTTTATCTGTAATTTCTTCTCATGTTGCTCTAATTGAATTAACCACTTCATCTACCCTATGAAAGTATTCAACAATGTTCTCTTCTTCTTTCATTTTCAAATTTTCAAACTAAGTTCTATAGGTTTGTAGTTTGGCTTCCTTGACTTTGCTATCTCCTTCATATACAACCTCCAGTTTGTTCTAGATTTCTTTGGTTGACTTACAATGCATAACCTTCACACATATAGAATTTTTCAACCCTCCTAGAATTGCATTAAATGCTTTTGAGTTGTCATTGCAGATTTTCTTTCCTGCAACATCTTTGGGTGGAGTAGTTGTGTAACCATCTACAACAGATTGCTAGATATCAAAACCAAGAGCCAACAGGAATTTTTTCATTCTTGTTTTCCATATATCATAGCCACCTCCATTGAACAATGGTACTTTTTTGTTAGTCGTTCCCTCTTGTTGATCCATCTCAGGATCTACCTTCCAGTTTTTAGACTATGTTGAAGGCACCCGCTCTAATACTAATTGTTGGAATATAGATAGGGAGGTGTGAATCAGTATTATCATTTTTCAACAATTAACAGTTATTTTTATATTTTGTTAATTACCACAATAGATCAACAATAGACTTGTTTGTAAAATAAATTATATAAATATAATTAATAGAAATTACAAGGCTTTTATGAAGAATAGTGAAGGACACCAATCCTTTTTAGAGCACCAACTCTAGGAGACACAAATCCCCTTCTTTAGAGCACCAACCCTAGGAAGCACCAACTCCCTTTTCTTCTTAGGGAACCAACCTTAGGAAGCACCAACTCCCTTGTATTTAGGTCACCAACCCTAGGAAGCACCAACTCCCTTAACCTACACTTAAAGGATATGAATCCCTCTGTGCTCCTCCCTTCCACCCTCACTTCATAAGAATCATCAGTTCTTCTTCTTGGACTCTGTTGTTGTTTTGATCTTATGATCTGGACTTCAAAGACACTTTCTTCTTACCATTCTTTCTCATTTATATAATCTTCCAAATGGTGTGAGCTATGAAGCATTGTGTCCCTTTGTTTGGACCATCACACCTCTTCATTTTAAATTAACAATAATCTCTATTATTATTCAAACATTATTAAGGATTTTAATTTAGTGAGAGTGTTTTTCATAAATCGATCACAGGTATGGATAGATTTGTTTTAACTCGATTCCATGTCTCTGCAAATATTGCAGAAATTGAATTCTACATAGGCGCTTCCTTCAAACCATTTACATGTGACCATATGCACAAAACCACGGGCTTATTAATTAAGCGATGTACCCAGCACCTCATGGATTATGTGTTCATAACCCATGATCGAGGGTTGGAACATAGTCCTCTAGTACTTCTTCCTTTAGGAAATTTCTCTCTCATCCAATATTCTGGAGCTTCAACTCCCCGAAGTAGTTACCTCTCACAAGGATTGATCTAATGGTTAGCATGATTCCTAAAACCAAATCAGTGATTTATCTTTTATCCGTACATTATCCTTCCACTGCTTAATCCAACGGATATGACTTAATCAAAGATTGAGATGGACGACCATTATTTACTTCGAAACTTCGGGACTCTAGGGCTTCCAGCCTCTGCAATCTTTCAACCTTCCGGAGTACATTTCACCGAATTACATTGAACGATCGATATTTTTTCTTCCATAGATGGACAATCATGGATTGTCTATAGGTTTCAAACAAATTGACGGTTGTGACTTGATCTGTAGTTGAGTGGAAGGTTCTCATTCACTTGGAGTTCGGCGCTTTGGGACTCTGGTCTTTGCAGTCTTTCAAC
>JZKD02S1677805.1:17097-38911 GCA_000966675.3 Picea glauca
ATCACATTAATATGATCACAGTCCACAAAATTTGACAACTCACGCATGCTTGTTCACTCCTTGGATCAATCCGGTGGCTGTTAAGCAAGTAGCATTAGAATATTGTAATCAAAACAGTTGGATTGCATTTGTATAATTAGTATGATCTCGACTGTATCTTTTAGGATATGTTCTCACAAAGTTCAAACCACGAGGTCCCATCGCAGTCTTAAGATTATAGAGATAAAATCAGATCCTTTTTCGCTATATATACTGTGACATCCTCCAAAATAAAATATTTTGGAAAATTAAATTTCTAGAAATTCATTCTGTTTTTGGTAAATTCGAATTTGGAGATTTTTTTTCATTTATGGCAATTTTGAATTTCGAATTTGTTAATTGTAATAAATTATTATGATTGTTGGGCAGAGATCTAATTTGACCCAACTAATTATTTGACAATGACACTTGTTTAAAAACATAATATTTTATATTGATTGCAGGAAGACAAATGGAACAACCATGTTAAAAGTAGCTGACCATGACTACATGAGTGGGGAACCTGTTGGAATTACCCCTGGGCTGAATTTTACAAGTGGCAAATTAGTGATTTGGCCATTGGCAGCCCCTGAAAATCAGGGATTTTGAAAGCTGTGAAAATTCTCAAGGAAGGGAAAAGACCTAGGCAAGTTACAAATAAGCATATGTGAGGAGGCAGGACACTGCTAAGTATGCTGGGGAAGGAGACTATTGATTTTTTTCTTTTTCACTTGCTGTTATAAACACTAGAACAATGTGAGGCAAGGGAAAGGTGACTGAATTGAAGGACAACGCTATAGAGGGATTTCCAAGTTCGCCCTTATGGACTCATGGTAAGGATAGGGGGTGAATCGGGCAAGTGATTATGACTATTCGGTTCTATGGTTGGGAGGAACGTGGCTGTTCCCTTTGTTTTCCCGCGAGTTTTATTCAGATATGCTACTCTAAACTCTATCCGTCTGAATTGATTTTATATTGGACGTACTGTACTTGATATAACTGAAGGAAATGATTTCTAGCATCTGTTTTAATGATCGCATATTTTCTGTAAGTCTCTTTTTCTTTCTGTATCGGAGCATTCAATATTTCTTCCTCTGTGGAACGCATTGGCTATTGATATAGTGGAATCCTTAAAGTTGGTATGCATGCAATAACCTAGCTAAGGGTTGTTCGATTTCACAAATTATATAGTCCACTTAGCTAGCGAATAGTTACACTTGAATTCTAGAATCATCCCCTTAATAACTCTACTATGGAATTTAGAACCGGTATGTAAATAAAAACATATGATATCCTCATCGAATTTAGTAAATAGACTATAGGATTTAATTGTGGAATGATTTCCGGAAATCAAACTTTAAACAGAATCGAAATATGTATCAATGAACATACATAACTATTATATGCATATGTATATTTCATTCTCCAATTTAATTCAATAAAAGAAAACGAATTCACATATACAGTCGAGAATGATGAAGCATATGGGAATGAACATAATCCAAGGAGTAAGAATACCCTAAACTGGACGATATAATCATGCTAAGAGAGGAACAAATAAATAAAATCGCTACTACATTAACAACGTATGACATATCTTATATATGCTGTGCACAGAGAGGAACAAAGAATTTTTATGGCTGTACCATATAGGATATCTATTAAATTTCTTCTCACTTACAAAAATTACAGAGTAATGCAATCTATGCTAAAGAAACAACCAATCGAAAACAAACACATGCAAATACGCAGAGACTTGAATATGCGAGATCTTTGATAATGATCCTCGTTGGGGTTTAAAAAAAAAACAAAAAAAAACAAGAATCTCATTCACAAGAGACAAATCTTACAGACATTAATATAGTCAAGCAAGGATGGCTAGTATAATTGTTTAAAGATTTCCAAACACTTACAATTACAGAAGTAGTGTACAGGACACCAAAAGTAAGCTATTTCCAAATAGAAATAATATCCCTCCCCTTCTAAGCTTAACTTATTTAAGAGTTTTTCCCAAAAGTAGACGAAAAACTTAGAACTGTTTTCGCTAAATTATAGCTTTAGAATATCAATTATCTCCTACAACATGCTCGACTATATATCCTTAATTGGAACTTTAACAAACAAAATGGGATTAACCCTCAGATATCTAATACAGGAAATCGGTGCATGAGTATGGTTACTCTTAACATCAGAAACTACGAACAAAATCGTGACCTCCATGCTGTGGTTTCAGAAACAAGTTGAAGTGTCATATTTTGGAACCCGAGTACCTTTGTCATGATGAGCAGAGGCCGGAACCCACGTTGTGATGTGGGCACACCTGAATTCGTCCATTATGGTAAACATTAGTAAAATTACAGAGTAGAATCTTGTTTTATAAACTCGAAAGGGGATATTGATAACCATAGTTGTCAGATTACTTAACTTAGGGCCAAAATGCCGCACCCTCCTGTTAGCGTGATTCACTTTGTATTCAACCCTGATTGAGGGGAGAAGGGTCCGAGACCTCCTGGTGGGTACCCTCACAATAGGAAGAACCCCACCATTAATACAGAGAAAAACCCTTTTTACAGAATTCAAATAATTACCTTGACAAGATAAAATAGCATTGCGAATTCAAGAGATAAATCATTTGATAAAAACCCTTTACGAAAAAAATGAAGAACGTAAAGAACGGTATCATACACATCACCAATAAAAGTCCTCGTGGAGAATAACCTAACATCAACAAGGGATAAATTACTGGTAGACCACTACCTTACTACAAATGATATGCACCAGTCATAGAGGAGAAACATATATGTTGAGAACCCAGTTTGACCTTTTATTTTCTGGAGCACGACGAAGGTATAAACTATTTGGAACTACTCTGAGTCACTCCAAAGTACAGTTGCTAATTATAGGGTAAACAAAAGATTGAACAGGAAATAAACCCATGGGACATAAACAGTGAACACGAAATATATAACCTTAGGTTCACAGAGGTAAAGATTAGTGACCCATGGATATAGTAGAAAACCTCTTCTACAATCATTACTAAAATAGAAAGAGAAAAATGTAGACTCTAAACATGACTATCGGGACTAAAGAAGGTCTATAAGTCCACAGTAAAGTGTATAGAAAACAAAATCATTCTCTGTTTCAACCAAAACAGCAAACTCTATTCAAACTTGAAATATGACAGTCCCATAAAGAAAACTTACCAGATAGTTGGATATTGCCATCGACTGCACCAAATTTTGCTTGCAAAGGTGGTAGAATTTCCCTGGGGAAGAATGCATAATACAAAACCCTTTCACTTTAAGGCACAAGGGATGAAATGAGACTGCCAAATCCTAAGAGGGATGAGTACACTCTTTACAACACGGGAGGTACAAACCTTACACTAGGGCAAAGCTGGCGCATCAAGATTGGGAGGAACAGGAGGAAGAGTCATCGAGAATGACGTTAGTAGGACTCTTAATTAATTTTTTGAATAGATTCTTAAACTCCTCATGACAGGTACATCCGCCTCCCTAAATGCAGAAGATACGAAGCTAAACAAAAATAAACCATGACGCTCTAGTGAAACTAATTAGCTGCGAAACTTTTGTCTTTGAAGTTATCTTTTCATTACTCCAACACGAGGATGGGAGTTAGTTAGTTCAGTTGTGTAGAGAATGATGCGGACTTGATCAGGTTCAGTTTGTTATGGTAAGGACAAGTTGTAACATAACTAAAGTGGAGCCATCAAAGGAAAACACTTGGAAACCACTCCTAAACCATTCATTAATCTCCTTAAAACCTTTCCTGTCATGTACTACAATCAGGACTTGAAGACTGATGTTGACACAGTTAGGTAAGTGTATAAGTATTTAATTCCCGGGGACATAAATTTATGCACAAAAATCCAATATCCCGATTCTATTAAAACAAGGGGACTGAAATTCCAATCCTAGCGTATAGGTAGGTGTGGGCATTGTAATGAAGTCCTTATAATAAAGTAAGAGTTAGAAAAATACTTGCATTCGATGGAAACCTCTCCTAAGAGTATTAAGCTAGTATGTTATAAGGTTATGCAAGAAAAAACAAAATGTAAGTACCCACCTTACGAGTGGATTAAGCGAATTTAAGTGGTAAATATTGTACCACAGATTTTTTTTATGAGAAATTTGAGGTTCATTACATATGGTATCAGAGCAAAAGTTGCAACACTGGGCCTGAACAGGACCACTATAGTGCTTAGTATATTCTATTTTAAATAAAAACTAATAAATCGTTTGGTTACAAACAAAAAACTTTTTCTGTTTTGGTGATTAAGTATGGCAGCTCAGGACAATGCAGAAAACAGGATGGAAGAAAATATACAGCAAAGACCTCCGGGAGATACAAGGCATAATAGTGATGGAATCTCACCCACAGAAGTGTTGGAAACAATGAGGAACCTGATTTTTGAGCTACATATCTTTAAAGCCAACAATGAAAAAATGAAGAAGGCACTGCAAGAACAACAGGAGATAAACGAAGTCCTGCTGTGCAGTATAGTGACCAAGAAAAGCCCAAAAGACAATAATAACGATGAAGAAGTCAACAAGAGAGCCTCCAAGAACTCAGGGCCAGAAACAGAAAAAGGAGATAGTTTGTCTGAAGGAACACCTCCAGCTGAGGATGGAACTAAAGTGGACAGAAAAGGAAAACAAGTAGACCACCTTGAAGGAGAATTTAAAAAGATTAAACCCGCTATCTTTGATGGAGAATCCAGGACAGGAGAAGAAGCAGAGGAATGGTTGTTGGACATCAAAAAGTACTTCCAAATCTATAACTATTCCAACAACATGAAGGTGAGGATGGCCATCTACAATCTAAAAGGGAAGGCCAATATTTGGTGGCAATGTAACGACCCTGCTTAAATAGACATATAGGATTATTAATTATAATTAATTTAATAATCTAACTGTCCTAAAAGATTTGCTAAACAATAATTATTTCTTAAAATAACATTTACTAATTAATTATTATTAATTAGCTATTCATGATTGTCAATGAATAATTTAAGTATTAATTAACTCATTAATTAATAAGGTAAAGAAATAAAATGAGGATAATAACCTATATTGTTAAATTAAGTTATGTATCCAATAAGGGATAACATATTAACTACATGAGGATAAAATAATAAAGGAGGGATAAGGGGCATTAACGGTGGGAGGATAAGAAGGTAATAAATGGGTTAGGTAGGGAGTAAATGAGGGGGGAGTCGGTGAAAGGAGGAATAAGGAGGGAAAGGAGGTTTATGGGAGGTCATTCGACGGGGGAGGAGCGATTGATTTTGGGGGCTCTGGATTTGCAGAGAGGAGTGGAGTTTTGGGAGTGGGATTGTATCAGTCAGGCACTGGAGTTGCTGGAGGTTTGGGGCACGGGGGCCAGGATATCCATATGATATCCTGGAGCTAGGAAGTTACCTAGTTGGCAGGGAGGAACTAGGTTTTGGGTAGTGTTTTACAGTGCAGCAGCGGTGAAGAAGGTAAAGGACAAACAGAGGGTTATTAGCATTAGGTTTAGGTATTTATTTAAAATTATGCATTGTTGTATTATGTTAGAAAGATTTATTATTCATTGTAAAATTTAAGCTACGAAAGTTACTATTATGAAAATTATTATGCTGTTATGAAATTATTGTCTTAGTATGAAATAAATTGATGTAAAATCTATTCGGCCCCTACAGGCAAGATCTGAAACTGGCCAAGGGCCTAAAGGAGAAACAGTTGGAATGGTCCGACTTTAAGAAGTATTTCAAGAAACAATACCTTTTCTGAAAATTATTATGAAAGGAAGACAAAAGAATTTTACGAGTTATGACTCAGACAGATGACAATGGAGGACCTTATAAATAAATTTCTAGATCTGCTAAGGTTCGTACCATAAATTCGGGAGGAGAAAGTAAAAATTCAGCGATTTCTAAGCTATTTACCATAGTCCTACAAGGACAGAATTGAGTTTGACAACCCCAAATCCTTAAGCGAAGTATTCAGAAAAGCGCGGATGTGCTACGACCAATATAAACAACAAGTAGAGTTTCCCAAAGCCTGGAAGGATAAGAAACAATATCGAATGAACCAATGGAAGAAGGGGTACCAGCCAGCTCCTTATCGGAATACAACAAAGAGTTTTTCAACAAAGGATTTTCACTCCAATCCTCCGAATACACAAGGAAGTGGAAAACCGGTAAACCTGAGAACGAGGAGGTTTGGGGACAGCTCCCATGAGCCATTAAAGTGTTGGGAATGTGGAGAGCCTCATATCAGGATGAACTGCCCATGTTTGAGTTCAACAAACAAAACTGCTTTTCATAACCTGCAAGAAGCCTCGATAGTGGGAGACGTGGGCAGGAGCCTACATCGACTATATGCAGCCATCGATGGAGGACAAGATGACCCCCAGTCCTCGGTGGTAGAAATCAAAGGTAAAATCCGTGACACTCAAATTTCTGTTTTAATTGACCCTAGAGAAACATTAAGTTATATTAATCCGAAGGTAGTAGAGTCAAATAAACTTAAGAGACTGAAGCACACAAAATCATGGCTTGTGCAACTAGAGACAGGTACAAAAAGGAAAGTAATTGACTATATTTTGGATTTTGAGTTCATCTTAGATGGTCAAACTATAAGGATCGATCTGAACATCCTACCACTAGGATCTTACGATATGATTATTGGGATGGATTGGTTGGAATGACACAAAGACATATTAAATTGTTATACAAAGATACTTAGTTATAAGGATGATTCCGACACTACTAGGACAACCCAAGGTATACCAAAACCGATATCAATCAGATAAATTTCAGTGATGCAACTAAAGAAATGTGTGAGAAAGGGATGTCAAGTTTATGCCATCCAAGTGACGAATCTAGCAGAAAAGGAGGATAAGACAAAGTTGGAAGACTTCGCTGTCCTACGGGATTTCAGAGACATGTTTGTGGATGAGATACTAGAATTACCCCCTAGAAGGAAAATAGACTTTTCCATAGATCTGTTACCCAGTTCTGCCTCTATCTCAAATGCGCCTTACCGGATGGGTTTACTAGAACTGACATAATTAAAAATACAATTACAGGAATTGTTGGACAAAGAGTATATCAGACCGAGTGTCTCACCTTGGGGAGCACTAGTCCTCTTTGTGAAAAAGAAGGTAGGTACTCTAAGATTATGTATCGATTATAGACAACTGAACAAAATGACTATTAAGAATAAATACCCCTTACCAAGGATAAATGATCTATTTGATCAAGTAGGGGGGGGGAAAGATCTTCTCAAAATTGGATTTACGATCCAGCTATCATCAAGTTCGGATAAAAGACGAGGACATAAAGAAAACAACATTTCAGACAAGATATGGACACTACAAGTTTGTATTCATACCTTTCGGACTCACTAACGCCCCAGCCACGTTTATGTGCCTAATGAACATTATTTTCAGTGATTACTTGGGAAAGTTCATGGTAGTATTCATAGACGATATCCTGGTCTATTCAAAGAAAAAGGAGGAACATGAGGAACACTTAAGAATAGTTCTGCAAACGTTAAGGAAGCACAAACTGTATGCCAATTTTGACAAGTGTGACTTCTATCAGAAAGAAATAAAATATCTTGGAAATGTAATTTCAGCATAGGGCATTTCCGTAGACCCAGAAAAGACGAAATCCATTATAGAATGGCTGGTACCTAAAGATGTAGTGGATATATGGTCGTTCAAGGGAATCACTGGATATTACCGCAGGTTTATACAAGGGTTTTCCAAGATATCCTATCCTATCACATCATTACAAAAGAAAGGAACTTGGTTTAACTGGTAAGAGAAATGTCAAGACAGCTTCAACAAACTAAAGGAATTATTGACAATGACACCCATATTGAAAGTAGCAGACCCAGACAAAGACTTCACCATATGTGTTGATGCAAGTAAAGGACTAGGTGGTGTCATAACTCAGGAAGAACACGTTATTTGTTATGAGTCCAATAAATTAAAAGAACACGATGGAAATTATGTCACTCATGACTTATAATTGGCAGTAGTAATACACGCCTTAAAGATGTGGCGACACTACATAATGGGCAGAAAATTCCTATTATTAATGGACAATAGTGGGGTGAAATATATGTTTAACCAACCAGATCTTAACGCAAGAAAAGAAAGGTGGTTAGCCTTCTTGAGCGAATTCGACTTCGAGGTCAGACATATCAAGGGAAAGGAAAACAAAGTAGTAGATGCTTTAAGAAAAAGAGTCCATGGGTTATTTGAGATGAATATCAGTAGGGCGGAAAGTGATCTGGAACAAAGAATAAGGATGACAGTTATTAATGATGAAAACTATACTAAAATAATGGTAGAATTATCGAATAGTACCATGAACTCAGATAAACTAGATCTAAGTATTGACAAGAAGGGACTACTATGATTTAAAAATAGACTTTACATACCAGATTCAACAGAGTTAAAATTAACAGTTTTGGACGAAGTGCATAAGAAACCATATTCTGGCCACCTAGGTTACCAGAAGACAATAACCTCACTTAGAAAGCTATTTTATTGGCCTAACATGAAGAGAAAAACAATAGAATACTTGGCTAGGTGCCAAGATTGTTAGCAGGTGTTATTAGACTAATCGGTAGGTGAAAACACTAACAGATCTCCCTAGATCCACCCGGATTTAGAACAAAACAGGACAGGACATGACTCTTTCCCTAAGTTTTGACCATTGAATTAGCTAGTAGGAAGGAACAAGTAACATACCTTAGTATCGCTTCCTAGGGTCTCTGTTTCTTTTGCTTCGCTTCGATGCTCTCGTGAGGTCAATACCAAGACAACACAAACCAACCAAAGTGAAGATAGCAAAATATATTCAATTGTCAACTTATGTGTATGATCAAGGAATTACACAATAAAGTGAGAATAGCTTTATGGGAAAGGGACATGCCACTGTATCATATTGATTGAAAGTAAAGATTACAACCTGATCGCCTTGATGTCACAAGATTCCTTTCAATGGCTCTTGGCTCCAACACACACACTTGCTCAATCCTTGTATGAAGAAGATTAAATCATCTTGATAGACTTACTAGAGTCTCCAAGCTCCTGTTCAAGCTAAGTCCTTCACACAATTCTTTCACCAATTCTCCAATGAATCTTTCTTAACCTTTTCCATGAGAATTACATCAATATATAGGAGAGAATGAGATAGTTACTTAGATAAGAATGATCCCACAATATCAGGGAATTCAGTACAAGGATAACCATTCAAATGCCAACCCATTCTTCTAGAAGATTCCCTTCTAGAACCATCGAGAATTCATCTTTTTCCATGCTTTATAGAAGGTTTTCACCCTAGCTATGTAACACAGTGCGAGAATTTCACACCCCGGCTTAAGGCAGCCTGCGAGAATGGGTCATTCTCGCACCCTGGTATACTAGCAACCTGCGAACTCTCTTCAAAAATGAGTTTTCTGGGAAGAGATGAATATAACTTTTCTCAGGAGAAAGTTCTTATGAGGAGCCTGAGTACACCATCATCAATACACCATCATGATGACCAAAAACATGGATAACAAAATTCCCCCCAAAGTATGAGGCTAGAATCAGTGACAGCCGAAAGACTTTGTAAGCTGCATGTGTGTGTCAAAAACCAGGAGCACACATAATTGGAAACCTGCGAACAACCAAGTATCTGCAGAATATCATATGTACCAATTCTGAGGTAGGAATTCCTATACTCAGATCACAAATGAATGAAATTGTAGACATAGTTCATGGGAAACAATCATACATTGTGGATCCATGCCGTCCAAATATAGCATAGCCACTAGGAATACACTATGGATCTATGCGAAAAATTTCAAATTAAGATGACATAGCCACGAGACATACACAGTGGATCTATGTGTCAAAAATTATAAATACTCCATCGTAACCTGGACAAAGAGATGATATCCAGGGTCTTCAATCTCATCGCCCAAAAGTACAAATCTAACCATGTGATTACATGTGTTGAAGTTGAACACGGTAGAAACCACTTGATTACCAGTCATTGATTAAACCATTAACAAGTGCGATGGAAATCACCATTGATGTCAATGACTCCCAAGGTATTCTAGTACAATCCATCGAGTGTGAATGAGTGATTTGAAGTTGAACATCCGATGGAATATTTTGATCAGAGGTCAATGATGTAAACCCACTGTCGAAAGCGAGGAAACCTGCCATTGAGTCATGCAAGCTCCAAGGTACCAAAGAATTTCTAAGTCTTGATTTCGGATAATGAGCTGAAGTTGATGGAACAAAAATCATCACAGGAGGGCCTTGATGTATCCCCCATCAATGACACGAAATGAGTAACAGATTTGAAGGTGAAACAGAGTATGATGTAAATTGAACTGGACACAGGGAAGGTCGACACAGAGAGAATGGACGACTGCAGATGGACGACTTAATAGAGGTTTCAGATGGACTTCTCTTGAACATATGAATGACACGACCAATGATTTGGCAGCATTGATTCAAAGATGACATAGGGAATGAACTTGTAGCAAACCGAATGAGAGGCAAATGGAATTCCCAAACTGACTTCAAATATAATGAATGGGGGGTTTCATGTTCAAGAGCGACACTTACTGCCAATCAATACGAAGATGATAACATATCCCTTTCCCGAATTTTCCCCCACCATTTCTGGTGAGGATAACATATTCTTGTTGATATAAGCTTATCCTTCGGATAAGTCCTTCAGAGTATGTTTAACGAACCCTAAGAAGGAGTGGTTCGGTCCCATTACGGGTCTATAGATGTTTGTTTAACGAGTCCAAAGATAGAAAACTCGAAGGTTTTTCATGATTATAGAGTCTGGAAAAACACTTAAAAGAGAACTCTCTTAGTTCCTTTTTTGTAAAATAGTCTGATGAGACCGAAAAAGAGATAAATTATTGCTCACTAGACGATTTCTTTAGATACTTTATCGAGCGTGAAAATAGCAAGGTCGCTCGGCTATCTTTTCATGTTTAGAGAGTCTGAAAAGAGCCTAAAGAGGACTCCAAGGGGGTTCCTTTTTCGTATAACCTTGCTGAGCCCGAAAAAGTGATAAAAGTATGTGCGATCGCGTTCTCAAGTATTTTCAAGCATGAGAACGGACAAAGACCACGCTCAAGATTTTATACAAAAACCATAAAAAAAAACAATCAAAACATGGATGAAAAAAGAAAAATTATGTCCGCATCCCTGTATATGAACATCAAAGTCATTATGCCTGCAAAAATTACACTCAAAAGGACATTAGGGATTAGGGTTTAATAGATAAATAATCATAAAAAACCAAATAACATGGTAAAAGTAAATATAAAGGAGTAAAACTCTTTTTACCATATCATTTTCACTTTTCCACTATTTGAGCCCAAAAAACCCCTCTTTTACCCTCGAAGTTCGACGTCAAATTGTGGGAGTTATGAGCATCCATTCGTCGAGCCATCAGTGACAGTGAGGTAGGATATTTGTCCTTTACTCTTTCATGGTTTAATTTTTCATTTTCATTGGTTAAAATTCATTTTTTGAGTTGGTTTTGTGAGCCCTACTTGCACTCAGCCATTCTCGTAGGTGGGCTACACGGGACCTGCGAGAATGGGTCATTCTCACAAATGAGCCCATAGCAGCCTGCGAGGTTCTCACACTGTGCCTAAAGGGCACCTAAGAGAACTGCAAAGCATAGTTTTTTTTTTAAAATTTACTCAATGAAAGAGAACCAATTCATGAAAAAAGTTGTTAATCCTCTTTTCGTGCTTCTTATGCAGGTAATTGACCATAAAAATGGTTCTTGAATGGTGTGAAAGGGAGCACGAAGAAGAAAATTCCATTTCCGTAAATCATCCACCCACTATTGCTTCTTTGAGAAACTGTGGCCTTCTGAAGTACTTTCGTATCCCAAACATGAGGGCCCAAGTTAGGTTATTAGAGTACCTTGTGCATATGTGGGATCTCGATCAACAGTTATTTTATGTAGGGGTCCACACACTGTCCTTATATATTGAGGACATTTACTTCTTGACTAGATTGTCATGGCGTGGGTACCACGTGAACCTAACTGGTAGCAAAGGTGGTGGGCTTCCCATGAGTGAGTACTGTCGCTTACACTGTGTTCCCGAGGCAGAGAGGAAGAAAGAGAAAGTAGCTATTTGGGGAGTATGGGATTTGACCCTCCATACTATCTTGTTCACCATTGCTCAGATGGCTGGGAGTTCTGCTCCTCACATGGCACTCCAGAGTTACTTCCAGTATGCCATAGAGTGTACTGAATCTCGGATTTTTAACTAGGCAGATGCAGTGCTTCGTAGCATAAAAAGGAAGTTGACCAAATGTAGATGAGGCAACCTAAAGAAATTTGGGTATGGATCTTTGTTAGTGTCCTTTCTTGAGAGGGTTCCATTACTAAGACTACAGGTGGAGTGGAATTTATTGGTTCCCAAGGATCCAAGAATGTTGAGATGGTGTCAGCTCATGGCCCAACACGTAGCTGGACCGATAATCAAGTATGATGATATCTTATTTGACTGGCTTCAACCACAGATGTTGATGGTTGATGATTATGATTATGTCAGGTTGAATTTTCAAGGAGATATGGACTTAGTACTGCCAGAGGATGCTCACTGGGGGGAACTTGGTAAGAAGTACACAATTTTTTTCTTTTTAAAGTGTTTTTGTGAATTTTATCATATTCAAATGTTTTTTATATGTTCGTCCAAAGACTAAATACAAAATCGTTATTGATGACACAAATGTGGGACCTTACTGACCTCCTGGTACTTCTCCCATTCAACAACGAGGAGAGGTAGTGTCGGTGCCACAATGGGAAGTCGGGGATTATCAAGCTGTGGAACAAAACCTAGAGGGTTTGACCATAGATATTCCAGACATGCCTCTTGGAGAGGTTCCACTACGTGATCAATGTCATACAGTAGGAGTGTCAGAGTCCATGAGTTGACTGCTTCATAGAGTTTCCCGGGCAGTCGTGTGTTACCATGAATGTCATCCATGACATCACTTTGTAGAAGCTATGAGCTTCATATTTTGACATTTTGGTCTTCGGACAACACTTTTTGTAATTTTTTTTTTTTATCGTTATATATACAAATGGCTTCTACCGAATTATCATGTGTTATGAAAATTGATGTGATTGATTTATAAGTGATCCAAATGTCTGTCTAATACATAGTTATCCAATGCATCTGTTAATGTATTTAGACATCTAGGAATATGTTGATATTCAATGTAATCAAAATAACATTCCAAGAGGAGAATTCACAAATACACCTGTAACAAAGTAGGACTTCGAATAATATAGACATTACTTAACTGTAGTACTACAATATGCGAATCGAGTCGTACAACCAAATGACAGATTCCAAGCGAGATAGCATCAACCAATAATTCAATAACGGTGCTATACTCTGCAATGTTGTTGGTCGCACGACCGAGATACACACCTCGTAAGGAGACAAGTTCGTTCGTAGGGCGTAAATTGCCCATGTAGCGGAAGCAAGGTTCTGAGTACTATGGCTAGCGCCATCAGTGAAACCAATATAGGGTAGCGAAGACTCTAACATCTGGAAATTAGACACAACGTCACATAAGGGCAGAGACTAGATAACGACAAAAGCAAGCTATATTAACACACAAGAAGTATGATACAATAAAAATACAAGTACTCGTGCACAGATGATTTTATGCATAGTACTTCTTCAAGTACAACCCATTCTTGGGTTCACTCAAAGGGATACCATCGTAATCTTCTAACTCATAAGCTCCTTTTTCCAAAACTCGTCGAATGATATAAGGACCTTGCCACATGGCTTTGAATTTTCCAGCTCCTAGCATATCATGATATTGATCATAGAGGAGAACAAGATCTCCTTTAGAGAAAATGCAAGGCTTGACATTTTTTCGTATTGGGCCTTGACACATTTCTTCTGAGCTTCTATAACTAGGGTAGCAACACATCAAGTTTCATCTAATTGCATAAGATACAATAGACGTTCTTCCTCAGTAGAAGTGTTTGGTAGGAGTTCAACAAATAGTTTTAAAGAGGGTATCTTTTGTTCAATCGGGAGAATAGCTTCCAAACCATAGACTAACCAGAAAGGTGTAAACCTAGTAGCGTACTTGACGGATGTCCGGTAAGCCCACAATGCCGAAAACAACATTGTTTGCCAACTTGTTTTGTGAATCCCTATCATACGTTGGAGCATAGTTATGAGAACTTTGTTGATTGCTTCGACCTGGCCATTGGCTTGTGGGTAATAAGGCGTTGAGTTATCATGGAGAAGACCCAACTTTTCAGTAAGTTCGAACATCATAAAGTTTCTAAAGTGGCTACCATGATCAGTGACAATAGCTTAGGGAACACCAAAACGAGCTATGATGTGATTAAAAATGAATAATGATGCAGTCTTTCCATTGTTTTCAAATGTTGGCATTGCCTCGACCCATTTCGTAAAGTAATCGACAACTACAATGATGTAACCATGCCCCCTGACCGAGTGAGGGTGCCATGTCATGAAATTGATGCCCCATTTCGCAAAGGGACCAACTGAGACCACAGGGTGAAGAGGAGAAGGATGTGACCGTATCTTGTTATTATAGGTCTGGAAAGCATGGCATTTTTGAATGGCGATTATGCAGTCGTTAAATAAAGAAGGCCAAAAATACCCTGCTCGTAAGATATTCTGGGTAGTAGCATACGCAGACATATGACCACCACAGGCTCCAGAATGGCAGTTATTCAGAGATTTCTCGGCTTCATCGAACGTTAGGCAACATTGAAAAACAGAGTCAATCCCTCGATGATAAAGAGTATCCTCTAGGATAATATATATACAGGATTGATAGCATATGCGACGTCGGTCAGTACTAGACAAAGTTGGCCGAAAAGTCTAGGTTTGGAGATATATAATGATATCACCATACCAAATATCATTAGTGCTGATAAGGAAAAGAGATTCATTGGGTAATGAATCAGCTGCTACTGTTTCCATTTCAGAATGGGGAAAGTCGCATATCAACTTAGAAAAAACTAAGGACTTCTTGGACTTGGCGCGTTCGAATTCCAAGTCAAACTCCCGGAGAATCACAATCCATTTGGAGTATTTTCCCCCTAGCAATTGACGGGTAAGAATGTGTTTCATAGGGTTGCAATGAAAAATCATTGTAGTCTTGTGTGAGAGGATATAGTGCTGGAAGCGTTGGATGGCTTGAATGAAAGCCAAGGCCAGTTTTTCGACATGTAAATACTTGATTTCAGTAGGCGTTAGACTTCGACTCAAGTAGTAAATCACATGTTCGTCGTTATTGTCATCCTCTTGGACGAGAACCATACCAATGGTGTAATCCGAGGCAGCAAGATAGAGGAAATAATCACGACGGTAATCGGGGGGAAAGAGAAGTGGAGCACGCGTCAGGGACAATTTCAAAGCTTCAAAAGCATTGTTGGCGATGATATCCTAGACAAACTCTGAATCCTTTTTTAATAGATGTGTAAATCCATGAGTTATCTCGGCATAATTTGGAATAAAAAGATGAAGAAAGGTTGCCTTCCCCTGCAAACTTTGCAACTGGCGAAGTGTAGAAGGAGGGAGATTAAGGATTGCCTCAACCTTTAAAGGATCCACCTAAATCCCTTGACGCGAAATGATAAAACCTAGAAGGCGGCTGGATTCCATGCAGAAAACACACTTATGAGGATTTAAACGTATACGGTAGAACCAACAACGAACGAAAATGGCTCGGAGGTTGGTTGGGTGATTGACTCGGCGCATTGAGTGAGCAGGTAAATCGTCCAAATATGGTTGAACGATGTGCTTGATATTATGGAAAGCATAATACATAGCATGTTGAAAAGTTGCGCCAACGTTCTTGAGACCAAAAGGAAGTTACCGATAGGCAAAATTACCCCAAGGACAAATAAAAGTAGTCTTATGTTGATCCTTGGGAACAACGTTGATTTGATTATACCCGGAGAAACCATCCATAAGAGAGAATATTACACTTCCGATGCAATCATCGACAATCTGATCGACGAAGGGGGTAGGAAAGTTTTCTTTGGGACAAGCTTTGTTGATATCCCTATAATCAACGCATACACGAATAGTGTCTTGTTTCTTGTCAATCATGACAATATTGGAAACCCAGTCTGTGAGAGCCACTGGATAAATAAAGCCGAATTTCAAAAGTTTCTTGACTTCGAGTTTAATAGTCATCGCTTTATGTGGGTGAACTGGACGAAGGCGTTGCCGGATGGGTTTAGCATCGGAGTATGTCTTTATCTCATGTATCACAATCTTAGGGTCTATACCCGACATTTCTTTGTAGCGCCATGCGAAGATGTCACGAAACTCTTTGAAAATGGACGTGTAGGTGATGACTTCGACAGAAGAACACGAAGCTTAGATATGGACATTTTCGACAATCCCAGGTTTGACGGATATGTCAAGGGGAATAGTGGATGAGATATTTCTTAAGTTCCCTTCGGAAAACACATCGTGTGCAAACTCAGGAACAATGGAGATGAAAACAACGGTCGACGGGGTCGAGATCTGTTGATAGTTCTCAATGGTATGTTTCTCCAGAAAGAGGATGGAATGATGATGCCCATCATACCAAGGGGTGTCCTCCATGATAGACATGATCATCTTGTCAGTGGGAAAAATGACATGAAAAGGATTGGGAGACAACTCACCAAGAGAGGGGGTAGGAAGCATTTCCGATTGAATGGCCTGATAGGCGGATTCAACCGGACTTAACGGTATTGCCTCACCATAACGAAGATGATCTCCAGGGTCAGGTACTATCCAGGGGTCGTGAGACGTAGGAAGTTCGTGAGGCAAGGTGGATATCATGTTGATGGAAGCAACAGATGAGCGTGGAACATCAAGCGGTGGAATGGGGAAAGTACCCATTAGTGAAGAGTCTTTTAGAAGGCCTACACTGATGTTCTCATAACCTGGTGGGGTTTTAGCGATGAACGGTACGTTGCTAGTACAGGTATCCGAATTAAAGAAGGCTAGTTGGTCGACGGTGATGACCTTACCTTGATGTGGGAAACGTACCACACGAAAAAGGGTCAACACAACTGCGTGCATGGAATCGATCCAACTGCGTCCAAGTAGAAGATTGTAATCAAGAGGAGCATCAAAGACTTCCACTTCGAATTGGACCATTTTTCCTTCTAACGTGATGGGCAACGAAGGAAGAACACCGTAGGGATTAAAACTAGAGCCATTGAAGGCTTTAAGATTTTTCTGGGATTCATTCAAAGAAGGAGAGCCAATGGATTTCTAGCAAGCAAGAGACATAACACATGTCAAGGCACCCTCATCGATAATGGTTCGGCAAATGTTTTTGTTAGAGACAATGACTTGGATATGGAATGCGAGTTGAGGGGGTAACCTTGGAATGTGATCGTCCAAGTCAAAGATTATCAAATTCGTATCTGTCGGTTCGATTCCACCGATAGATTTCAACAGTGCCTTCCGTTGTGTGGGACAAGTTTGAAGGACTTCAAGGGCTGACATCGCAGAAGGTGCTTGGGCCAGATCTTCAACAATGTTGTAGTTCTGGGTAGCACAAGAATGAGGATTGAAAGCTGATTTTCGAACGACGCCCTTTGGGGGGGGTCGCAGAACTGTGTCAAGGCTCGGTCGTTCGAGATGAAGAGGACCATTGGTAGGTGGAGTCACGAGAGAGGGTTGTACCGAGGAAGGCGGTAGATCATCAACCTTCACTTTCGAGGGAGAATAATCTTTGGCTCGAGTAGTGAGTGCATCGTTGCTTTGCTTTGAATCGCCAGTACACATCAAAACATAGGATGTAATAGAAGATGAGGGTTGGTCATGAATTACCAACTGAGCCTGTTGTTGAGATGGGAAGGGTTGGGACAAAATGGCCAAGGCAGGTGGTTTTGGAGCTCCTTGAAGGAACTTAGTGACCTCGACATGTCATGGACAATCCTTCATGTAGTGATCATCACCACAGATAAGACAAGGGTATCGAGGTTTTCACTTATCTCGATCGTTACCAAGGGTAGTTTTGGGTCGCTTTACTTGAGAAGTATTTTTGTCCTCCTTATTCTTACCTCTTCCCTTTTTAGACTTTTTTTTACCGGCTGGGGTAGATTGGACGACATTTACCTCAGAAGTCTTTCCGGTGGGAGGGGTAGGAGATGAAGCATTTTGAACATTAGAAGAAGCAGGTTTGGGGCTTGTGCTTGAGGTGGAATGTGGTTGGGCCTAGAAAGTGCCAATCACACTGTCATCTACATGCGAAGTAGCTAGAGTAGTTGAAGTGGTGGAAGTGGAAGGATGAGGTAAGTCATGTAGTAAATCGTAAAGGGTTCATGTTTGTGAGTAAACGAGGTCAAGATATTGAGCACGACTTTTGGCCTATTATTCTGTGACTACTCCACCCATGGCGATGTCACGACCGATGTCATTCACAAATGATTTGCTGAACCATTCTGGCAGCAACTGATTGGGGAGTTTGAGTTTAATGAGACGTCGTCTCTGTCGTCATTCATGAATGTGATCAGATATATGAGTGGCCTTGTTCTGTTTGAAAGAAATCAAAATCTCGGTCCCCATGTCATAACAAATCGGTAATTGGTAGTGTGTGAGGAAAGCCATAGCTAGGGTGTTAAAGTCAGAGAAGAAACCTCGTGGCAATTCAATATACCACTTCGCAACAGAACCTATGAGGGTTTGTTGAAAAAGACGTAAACAAATAGAGTCATCCATCAACGAGTTGGATGAACACCATAGGTGAAAAGTCATAACGTGATTGTTTGGGTCCTCTCCCTCTTTCCCATCGAATTTAGGAATGTCCGATGGTAGCTTGGTGGGGATAGCAGGCCATTGGGGAGAGTGACGAATTGGATCATTTAAAATCCTTGAAAAATACAAAAGATCCAAAGTGGCTATGAAAGGTAATTGTCGATTCACCTGCAGGTACTAGTGGCTTTGTGGAGGAAGCCCTGTCGCAAACCAGTAGGACCATAAGGAGTCTGCATATAATGTGAAGACCCAGGAAGATTCAGTGGTGGTTGGAGAGGATAGTAGCTCATAGGATTATACCCTAGAACAGGGACTTGAGTTTGAGCATTCAAGCCCCAAATAGGATTGAACGAACCTGGATATGGTTGGCCCATACTAGGGGGTATGACGAATGCAGCTGGAAACTTCTTCCCCCCAGTCAATTGAGGAGGATGTTGTATCAACTGATTCCAATACTGGGCTAAGGACAGAGGTATGCTTTTCCCATAAGGCGAGGTCGGTCCTCCCATTGAAGGTGGTGTTCCAATTGGGGGTAGTGCTCCAATTGGGGGTTGTGTTCCAATTGGGATTTGTGCACCAAAAGGAATTTTCCTGCTGAGAGGGGGTTGAGTCATACCACCTTGGTGAAATTGTCCACCGACGAGAATCTGGTAATTTGGTGTGAATGATGGAATAGTGCCACTAGGATAAAGACTGCGAGTAGAATACGAAGAAGGTCCTCCAAAAGGAAATTGAGGGAGTGTCGGAATAAAACAGGGAAGAGAGTGCCCAGAAGAAGAAGGACCACCAGGAGAGACAGATGGGGTTTGCGTTGGAGTGTGAATGGAAGCATTCAATGCACGGTATCCAGGTGGTAGTGTCAGAGTGACATTGGGCATTCACAGTGTGTTGATGGGAGCAAGAATAACCGCAGTAAACTTGGTTGGAACACTCGTAGTATCTGTGAGATGGGCCATTTCGGTAGGGACGGTAAAGTGATAAGCGATAGTCAATGGTATTGTATATGGACTAGAGAATTCGAAAATCACAGGTGGGTTGATTTCGGAAATCACAGGTGAACCTGGACCAAAAAGGTCCCGTTGGTAAACACCTGTATACCAAAAAAGATCTTGGCCTTCTATGCCTGGAAAGGTTCCAACTGGTGATCCCGAATACATAACAACTAAGTCTCCGAAAGAATTCAGTCGCATAAACGGTCGCTCAGAATCACGGTGAAGCCGAAAGTCCTCTCAAGTATTTGTAATTCGAAAATGTTTGAGAGAGTCAGTGTGTTCCACTTGTGGTGTGGTGACAACTGTGACTTCACTTTTCTAAGGACAACCCTCAGGTGTACTTGTAGGCAAGGATTGAGAACCTTCTATATGTTCTGGAGATAAACCCTGCATTCTACATGAATGACGTGGAGGAGATATTGTAAACGAGTGACAAACTTCATGAAGAAAATATTATGGTCAACTTTGGTAAACAAACAACACACGCTAGTAAACAAAATCTAGGAAGAAACACCAAGCAAACAAGACCTTCTAATTCTGAAGTCACTAGTTGGTGATGAAATCCAATGTCACAATAACGAGACGAGAAGGGGTTGGGAGAGAGTGGAAAAGTTACGCTGATGACCTGCTTAACGGACTTACACTCTGGTGCAATCTCCCACACATAATCGTGGGTATACCCTCCAAGGAGCCTGAGTGAGTCTAGTCAACGCCAATTCTAGGTACCGTGAAGACTTTCCCCTTCATAGTCACCTCGTGTAAGAACCTAGAAAGATAGGCCACTAAGGTTACCACCAACAACAATAAAACCTGGGGGGGACAGGAGACAATCCGATTCACACGCAAGGGCACGGTATCTAGCTTGAAATCAACTCAAAAGGCTTCCACTCATCATTGTGGGTATACCTCCGAGTGATCCCCGTAATACATGCAATCTCTACACTGATATCAACAAAGCAGGGTGAGTAACTATGTCAATATCAATGTGACCTTGTGTTTGACCCTTGTGTGAGAAGGGTGTCCCAGGACAAGATGTTGCAAATGGAATTTAACACTCCTTAACACAAGATTCTATTGTGTGTTTTGTTCTTTGGAGAGTGTATCTCTCTTCCTACTCCAAAGTGCTAGCCTAGCTAAATGTTGGTATAATAGAGCCCTAGAAAAGAGTTACTAGGTAAATTTTAGAATTGCGCAGTGTTATTAAGAGATGTTGTTACACAAAGGAAACAAAGATGAAACTTATGTTGTATAAGACTCTGACCCAATGATGCATGGATGAGAATGAAATATATCGATTTTTGTTCAATGAATCCTATGTATGGGAGGGAAACAGAAGTTTTTCGGATCAAACTTTGAACTACAATACACAATTTCCTTTAAAATGCAAATGCAACAAATCACGCATCAATAACAATTATCTATTGTTTCTTTTTCAATAACTTTAACAATTGATTTTCAATGTTTTCAAAAACGAAAATGATTTTGAAAGAAAAACGTTTGTTCACTTTTCAAAAAGGACCTACACCCTGATGGCGATAGTGCAGAAAATAAAAAACCAATGAACAAGCAATAATAAAAACCCAAACCACTCTTTCAATGGAAACAAAAATAACAGGCAAACCAAACTAGTCTTTTCAATTGCATAAGAAAAGTACTCTTTCAAACAATAAGCAAATGATAAAAACCAAGAAGCTCAACTTTCAACCGATTGTCAGTCCTTAACCAAACAAGCACACTCAGATTCCGAAATCAGAGAGTATAGCTATGCCAAGAAAAGTTAAGAAACGAAAGTCAAGAAAAATGTGTCAGGAAGAGCCTTTGAAATCCTAAGACTATTCGTGCATGAAAATGAAGACAAGAAGAACATCAATCAATGGTCCAAGAAACTCTTTAGAGGCACCTAAACTGACCTGGGTAGTTGAAGATGCAAAAACTCAAATCCAAAATTTTGAAAAAATGGGTTCG
>JZKD02S1677806.1:8899-19321 GCA_000966675.3 Picea glauca
GTTTATGGTTGTATCTCTGATACATTTATGTTATATTATTGAATATCTGCAATATCTCTGTGCATTTCTTTATTATATCTCCGCTCTCATTTCGTGCCGAAAATAATCCAGATCAAAAGGGTACCACTATGAAGTCACAATGTCCTTACATGGTTCTAAAAGAAGTCTTATGAATGTATTCATCTTTAATTCTAACCCAATGGTATCATGGCCTTATATATATCTTGGAAAATATTTTAGCTTCCCAAACTTGATTAAACAAGTCATCAATATGGAGTAGAGGATACTTATTCTTTATTGTCATTTTATTCAGTTGTCGGTAATCAATACACTGCCTAAAGGTTCCATCTTTTTTTTTTCACAAACATAACCAATGCTCCCCATGGAGAAACAATTGGTCTGATATATTGTTTATCCAACAACTCCTGTAGTTTCATTTTTAATTCCGCTAGTTCAGGAACACTTATCATGTAGGGTTCTTTAGATACAAGCGCAGATCTAGGTACTAGATCTATGGTAAAGTCTATGTACCTTCTAGGAGGTAATCCTAGAATTTCTTCTGGAAATACATCATGAAACTCCCATAATATAGGTTCCTCAATCAATATATTTTTAACCACTTTGTCTTGGTTTTCATTTATATGTACAACACAAATTTCACAACCTTTTCTTGCATTTATCTTCAACTATAAAGCATAAATCTTCCTTATTGACACACCATGAGGTATACCCTTGATGGTTTTTCTTTGCCCAATTTCATCTAAACAATCAAAAGTTTTTTTTTTGCAATTTACAACAACCACATGTTTTTCAATCCAGTCCATGCCTATGAGTAAATCATAAGATCCCAGTGGTAACAAATTCAAATCTATTTTAGTCTCCATCCCGTCCATAGTTATAAGAATTCTTTGACCCACTATACAACCTTTCGTTTTGTAATAGTAGCTAACTGTACTAACTAGGACTTCTTATATTTATCCTTATTCATTTTACAATCTTCTACAACAACAGGGGAAACATAACTTAAACTTGCACCAAGGTCAATTAAAATAGATACAATTTTTTTATTTATCTTACCTTCAATATCTACCATGGCAGATTGATGATCATCCCGTTGATTTTCCAAGGCTGCGTTAATATCATGATTACACTATGCCATGTCATTGACTGTTATTGCTTCCTGAATACTATGCACTGTCAAATTCTTTTTCTTTTTTAGAGGACAATATTTATACAGATGAGGCTCTTTACAATCCCAACACTATAATGGTGGTCTCACTGGTTTGTTTATTGAATCTGTCGGATGACTACTATTCTTAACTGATACACTTTGTTGCTGACCACTAAACCTATTATGTCTAACTAGTGCACTGTGTGATGGAGGACGAGGATGCTTAAATTGTTTCCTTCTAGGGTCAAACTTGTTTTCTCTGCTCCTATTCTACCAAGTTTTCATATTTTCAAACCCGTTCTTAAATTGAGTATAAAAAAACTTGGTGTGTCTTATTATTTCATCCATCATCTTAGAATTAAGGAACTCAATTTTATCCTTATATGCTTGAGGCAGGCAACTCATAAACTATTGTACATTTTCCTTTTCCTCTCTAAGGTAAGGTACGTATCTCATCAAGTTCACAAACTTAGTAACACAATTTTCTATCGTCATTTGTCCAAGTTTAAGGTCATGCAATTCTTTATCTTTTTCGTTATAATACCTTTTTGTTAAATATTTCTGTTTAATTTTTTTTTAAATATTTTCCATGTTAGTTCACTACTTCTAACCTTGTTCATTTTTTTGGCCTCTTGCCACCAGATGACAACCTTACCATTCAACTGGTACACAACCAGTCGAGCTTTTCGATTTCTTGGGTAGTTATAAATCTGAAAATACTTTCCCATATTTAGAAGCCATGCTTCTGCTCCTTTTTCATATTCACCATCAAAACTGGGAGGTATGATCTTTTTAAATTCGCCGGACAATTCATTATCATACCACTTTTGTTTCTTGATTTTGTGTGTTTTCTTTTGTAGAGTACTATATTTAGAATTATCTTCACTATTTTCATTAGTTATTAATGTTGTTTTATCACTAAATACCGGGTGTTCCTTTTGCTTATGAGACTCGTCATTGGAGACTTCTTTCTTAGCGTTGCTAGAGATATGTCCTACATTCTTATTCTGTTTAATATTGTTCATGTTCTTGAGTATGATCTCATTTAGTTCCTCTTGTTCCCTACCAACTTTCAACAATTTTTCGTTATCCGCTTTGATGATCTATAATTATGCCTTTATGATTCTCATGGTTTCAAGTAACCCCAGTGAGTTATTTTGAGGTTGCTCGCTATTCAACTCTACATGCATTTCTGGTCCACTTGGTGTTGTTTTTCTGGTTTCAACAACCATGTTGTCTCTTTGTTGTCTCTGATAAGTGCAGAACAAATTTTATGTTAAGATCTTTTTTATTTTTAACAATTCTACAATGATTGCATAATCTAATAACACAACATTTTTCTATTTGTTTTGATCCCATAAGGCCATAGTGTCTGAACCATGCTCTAGTACCGTTTGTAACATCAACAAAAACACCAACATTTTTTTTTTTTTGCTTCATTGTAAGAGTAATTCATTATTATACTTAATGCATTCGTAAGGTTAGATTATTTTATGGACTTTACTACTCTTTAATTCTGCCAATTATTCTCAAAACAGGTTACAGGTTCAAGTATTGAAGGGTCTACATCGTTACTTGATCTAACATTGATCGACTCACTCTATTAACTGCCATGATGGTCAACATGTATATTTGCTAATTATTTCAAACGTTGACATTGCAATTCTCAAGTCTTTTAAGTAAACAAATCCATACATGATATCCAAAGTTCAATCCCTACATTCTAATGTATGTTTCTAGTTTATAACACCACCACTCCTTGCATATTTCATTCATGTTGCTTGTATATTTATAAATTTTCTTTCTAGTCCTCATAACTCACAATTCTTTTACTTTGTATATATGTATAATTCAATTATTTCCTTCTTGTATTATATCATACTTGAGTTTATTTATCTATTTATGCAAGATTAATCTTCATGCTAATTACCCAACCTCTCCATTTAAATGTATAGGGTTCTCATCCAATACACAATCATCACAATGATTATAGTTATAGTCCTTAACTCATTAATTATTATACCCAAATGTATAAACCTTTTCAAGTCGAGTTATACTCTAAGAATATTAAATAGTATTACTTCCACTTTTTTATATAGTTATTCATAGAAGGAAAGAGATATATGAACTGTATCCAAAAGATATGGGTAGGTTGAGTTCATAAAGGTTGTGTCTCCTAGTTACTAATCATCTTGGTTGGAGTACAAACAACTAGAAAATACCTTCAATGAGTCATACACCACCTCTAACTTCCTCACACCCATTGGTATACCATACCATCGAGGCTTAACACTATCACTCATCAATGTGATCTTTTAATTCTTTTCTTATTTAGTTGGCGCCATTAATATCTCTTACAGTCACTCAAGTTTCAACTTGGATTTTCGTGCATGCTCCTCCCATCTATCACAAGAGTTTTGGGGTTTTTCAACTTGGATTTTCGTGCATGCGCCTCCCATCTATCACAAGAGTTTTGGGGTTGAGTGCAAACAAGAGGGTTTACATCATTTGGTGGTTAAGTGGAGAGAATGTTTTTGTTTCAAACAATATTACCACATATCTCTTCTTCACCAGAGCTCAACTCACTCCTCATAGAGGTCGTAATTTCTTTACCTCCGATTACATTTTATTCATAGGTTATTATGCGGTCATTTTAGTATTTTTTCCATCTCATTATGTTGTATAAAACTCTAATATGGATGCTTACCATCATATTGACGTAGGGGAAGGAATTATTTCCCTTATCAGAGTGAAATGGTTAATGACAGGTAAAGAACCGAGCCACCTATGTTCCTAGTCGGCGTGAGGTAAGAAAATCATTTAGTATGTAGCTTAATTGCTATTACAGTCTTGATGTTTATTCCTTTGCTCAATAATAATGATTAATAACCTTATCACTTATTATATTTTTCATCATATGTCGATGCTGAGAAAATAACCCAGGTCGACGTCTTTAATGTTGATGATTCGAGGGCCTACCAGAGGTAATGCTTTCTCCATATCTCTTTACTTTTTATTTTGTTGGTTTTCAGTTCTGTTCCTATACTCACATTGTTGATATTATGGTAGCCGTGGGAGGTATTAACCTCCACGTGTAAGCTTTGACAAGACTAGAATATTCCGGAAAGCAAGAGAAACCCTAAAACATTGGATAATAACCCTAGAAGACAAGTCAGCTCAAGAGAATATTTAGTATTGAGTTATTAGCCTACAAAAAGAGAAGTCGACTTAGTCAAGATAGAGCAATATAAATAGAGGGCGCTAGAGCTCGTTTGTCACTCATTCACTCACAACTGCAGCTGCAACAATGGTGACTTAGTCTCTTGTTTATAGTTTGGACTTTCTGCTTTGTCTTTAGTTATTCTTTCTTGGTGCGCTAGCCTTTGGAGAAAGGTGCGCTACCTTGGTTGGCTATTGGATTGCTTTCAGAATTATTCTGTTTGTCAAGGTTAAGGTGCTCGGGGGTGGCCTTTGTGCCTATGGTTGGGTGAAAATATTTCTATATTGTCTATGGTGAAACGAGCACACCTATTTCTCTAACAGGTTATGGGCCCACACTATCTTCGGACAATCTAACTGTTGGAAGATAGATTGGGAGGATTTGCTTAGTTGCAGTTGCAATTAAAGGTTTGTTCAGTAATGAAACCCTAAACCTCTTGTTAAGGCACCTTAAGTGAAGAGCTTGACCTAATTCCTTGATAGCCTAGTGCACCCTAGCATAACACACCTTCTGGTACTCTCAGCAAGCCCAGGCGTCAAGTATGAGTTTTTGGTCAAAGTCAAAGGTTAACCAAGTCAAAGTCAAAGGTTGATTAAGTCAAAGAAGTCACGAATTACTCTATGAAGTAAGAAAACAAGTTAGAAGGGGATTCTAACTTTAGAGCATGGAAGACAATGATTGACCTCATCCTTTCCAAAAATAAAGTGTTGGATATTGTTAAAGGAAAGATCATGGAACAACAGTTTGAAGCAGGAAAAGAGAAGGAACCTTAAAACGTTGTAGTTATGGATAATTTCAAGGACAATGACATCAAATTTATGAGTATCATATTGGACTCTGTAAAATACCACTTGATACCCTATATCTCTCATCTTGACTCATCTAATATGTACAATGCCCTAACTAACCTCTTCTCAGTCAAAAATATTGTACAAGTGACTAGTTTGAAGAATGAGCTTCGTGACATGAAAATGAATGATGATGACAACATAACATCATACTTTGTAAAAATATCTCAGATAAGAGATCAAATACAAGCTATTGAGGAAATCATTTCAGAAAAGGAACTAGTAAATATCGTACTTAATGGTCTTCCCAAGACATGGGATGCATTTGTCACAAGCATGAAAAAAAGAACAGAGTATCCCAAATTTGAAGAGCTTTGAACTTGCTTTGCACAAGAAGAATCAAGGATTAGTGCAAAACATAAATTCCAAAATAAATATGATGATCAAGAATACACAACAAAGTTCAAGAAATTCAGGAATAAGAAGAAGTTTGGTTCAAGGAAGAAACCAAATCAAGAAAAGGATATGTCAAAAATTACAATGCTTCAATTGTCTAAAATATGGTCACGACAGGAAGAACTGTCCCGAGTTAAAGAAAAGGAAGGAAACACATGAAGCAATAGTTGCTGAAGAAAAGGAACCCTCAAAGAAAGTCAAGCAGGATGAAACATACTTCTTTTTCTAGTCAAGGTAACAATAATCTTTTGTAACATAGTTCTTGTGCATACCATGTTTACATAGTTCTTATACATATCATGTGTATCTATTTCTTAGAAGATAATATGGTCAACGAAACAATACATAAGGAAGAATAACAATATAAGTATTGCTATTACGATGACTACAAGTCAAGTAATGTACATGAAAAAGATGAAGTATATTGACAATCTTTGGTGAAAAATTCCTGAGGAATCTATTATATAAATAAAAATGGTCAGATAGGCCGAAATCATAATCAAACTTGAAGAGACCTAGAAGGAGTCAGACCAGAAAGAAGTCAGTAATCAAGAGGAAATTAGAATAAGACTTGTGACACTTTGTAGAAAGCTATAAGGATGCATACAGAAGCATGGACTCTCTTAGATGGAGGGAGATGATTGCATAATTCCAAAAGAAGAGCATGCATTAAGGAATGAAGTCGAGATTAGGAGGGAGCTAATCCTAAATGATATGATCCATTGAATAATCTGTGAATATGATAAAGTATCTGTCCATTTTCCCCATTGAAAGTAGTAGCCATGATAAGCAACACATGTTCAGTTTGACTCTAGAAGAAGTCTTCTTCGAAAAGAAGCCTTAAGTATCCTTAGTTGTCCATCTACATCTATGTTCCTATGATGAAAGGAAGAAGTTGGAATCTTCAAGAAGGAAGGGCATGGAATATATAGAAGACTCCATGGACCCCAAAGTTAAAGAGGAACATGAGGAAGAACAAGAAGATTCCAAGAAAGAAAGAAAAGCCACAACAACTAGTTATTATATCAAGAATCATAAGACTACCACCATGGTTTAAACCCACTAGAAGAAATCAAGCAGAAGGAATGGAAGTTGTGATGAAGAACAATTCATGTAAGAAATTGTGAAAAAGACTTCTGAATGGAAGCATTGATAGATACAAGGCGATATTTGGAACTAGAGGTTCTCCTAGAATAAGGGAGAAGACTATGAAAACAATGTGTTCCAGTAAAACATATATGCCTCTATATGAGCTATTATATCTCTTGCAGTATCCATGGATTAAAGTTTACATCAGTTGGATGTGAAATATTGTTCTTCCCAATAGAGCAATTGAGGAAGAAGATATGTAGAGAAATCTCAAGGTTTTGAGGTATACCAGAAAGAGACCCATGTATGCATATGAAAGAAGACCTTGTATGGATTATAGTAACTTGATGCAGAGCATATCATGTACAACAAAATCATGGATAAAACTTTCTATGACATAGAAAGTGTATCAGAATGGTTATTTAGTAGTCCGAGATGATGGATTGCAAATCCATGGAAAACTTCCATGATGACAGATCTGAAGAAGTTGAGAGACTCTGATCTAGTAGACCCATCCCTGTATCAACAATTGAATGGATAGTTAATGTATTTGGAGAATACTCAACCGAATATTTTCTTTGTTGTGAAAATAGTTCCAAGTGGTACCTAGCCATGAGAATTGAAAAAAAAATTCAAAGCATGCCTTGAAATGTTTTTGTGGGACGTTTGAGTTATGATATACAACTGTATGGATTTATCGATTCAGATTAGGCAGGGAGTGTAGATAGCAGAAGAAGTGATTCTTGGATATATTTCAGTTTCAACTTTACCACAATATTATGGGCTAGCAGGAAACAAAAGTCTGTTGCACTCAACACCACATAAGCAGAGTATATTGTAACGTGTGATACTTGTACGGAAGCATTGTGGATCCATAAGTTGGTTTATGGACTGTTTGATCATGTGTTGGATTCGAACATGATATATTGTGATAATCAGAGCTATGTGAAGCTTTAAGAGAACCTAGCGTTCCATGACAAGTCGAAGCACATTAAGATCAAGAATTATTTTCTCTATGATAAAGTCTAGAGGGGATAAGTGGTTCTCCAGTAAATCTCCGGATATGAGTGGATAAAATATTTTTGGTAAAGCCTCTATCCAAGATGAAAAGTTTTCATACTTAAGGGATAAGTTGGGGATCATGGAGACGACTTCCTTATTGAAAAAGGAATGTATTACTCCTAGGTTGGGAGAGAGCAATGGTATGTTATTGATTTATGGACAATCATTTTCCAGTTCGGAAAATGGCCCGGGTTGGGAATTTCCTTTCCAGTCTGGAAAGTAGTTCACTATTTTTGATGGACAATCATTTTCCAGTTTGGAAAATGGTCTAGATTGAAAAATCATTTTCATAATGAAAATGGTCTGATAGATTTCTAATGTACCATAGGCAGTGATTGCCCTTGTGTCCAGTGTGGGGGAATGGTCTAGGACAATTATTCTTCTTGGCAGTCACTCTGATTAGTGGTCAAGTAGAATAGTCCGCCTTGCTAGGAAGTCATTCTTTCGAAGTTCACAATTGTGAGCAGTTTCAAAGAATGGTTTGTTTTGGAGGTTGGTGCAGGACATTCATTTCCTTAGGAAATGGTCCGAACAATCATTCCCTAGGGAAGACTCATTCTCTACAGGTTGCACTATGTTTAGTGTCGGAGGAATGGCCCAGTTAGGTGAATGGTATAGGTTTAGCAATCAGGGACAATCATTCCCTAGGGTAGACTCATTTCCTCTAGGTGGCACTGTGATTAGTGCCATAGGAATGGCCCAATTAGGTGAATGGTCTAGGTTCAAAAATCAAGGACAATTATTCTTCTATGCTTGAGAAGAATAGTCCAGATAACCCATGACTGATGCTTCACTTTCCAAGGGAAGATGCTCTTCCATATCTCAAAGATGTGAGTGGAAGAATGACCCAAATGACTCAATTCATATCATGATATTGTTTATATAGGTTGATATAAGATGATATGATTGTTGGAAAGTAGTTTTATGCTACTATGGTGGATGTGATCTATTAGTAGTGACTGTATGTCACTGGTTAGTAGCAGTGTTCTACTTAGAGTGGTTGTGTACCACTGGATAGTAGTTATATGCTACTATGAATATACACAATTGTGTTCTATTGGATGGCATTGTTCTGATTTCCATGGAGGCTATCTAGTTGGATAGTGATGGTGGTGCTCACGATTTGATCACGAGATAGCCTGTGTGGCTATGATGATGCTACCGGTTGAATGGTATGTTTGTGAACAATAACATTTCCTTTAATACCTCCCTATCTAGGAGGGAGTGTTGATATTATGGTAGCTGCGAGAGGTATTCACCTCCACGTGTAACCTTTGAAAAGACTACAATATTCCAGGAAGCAAGAGAAACCCTAAAAAAATGGATAATAACCCTATAAGACAAGTCGACTCAATATAATATTTAATATTGAGTTATTAGCCTACAAAAAGAGAAGTTGGCCCAGTCAAGTGATATAGAGAAATATAAATAGAGGGCGCTAGAGCTCGTTTGTCACTCACTCACTCACCACTGCATAAGGACAAGAAGTGTGCATGACTGGAGGACAGTTGTAGTTGTAGCAGTGGTGACTTGGTCTCTTGGTTATGGTTTGGAATTTCTGCTTAGTCTTTGGTTCTTCTTTCTTGGTGCGCTGGCCTTGGAGAAAGGTGCACTACCTTGGTTGGCTATTGGATTGCTTCCAGAATTATTCTGTCAGTCAAGGTTAAGGTTCTCGGGGGTGGCCTTTGTGCTTATGGTTAGGTGACAATATTTCTATATTATCTATGGTGAAACGAGCACACCTATTTCTTTAACACACATGAGTTTTTGGTTTCTCTGTAAATATACATGTTATTTCTCTTGGGTATTACTATTTACCCTTGACCATATTTGTTGGGATGGCCTTTAAAGGAAACGACTTGGTCTTGGACTAAGATTTTGACATTGTACAAGAAGAAGAAATAGAGAGGCGCCATGCTACCTCTACAACCCACGAATGTGTTTCAAGCAGACCACAATTTCTTCATTCGCTGGAAGGTAAAGAAGTATACGTTCCTTAATATAATGTTCCGGACACAGACTACCTCGAAATGAAGTGTTCAGATTGTTGGGCACTTAAACCCTAGCCATATAGTTTTTGGTATTTTTCTATTACAAAGAGATCCAAATTCTTTAAGTTTAAAGAAATACTTTGATAACATTTTTTATTCTTGCGCATCGTTTCATCCTTGATGGTGGTTGATGACACACAAGATATATATATTATGGTTTGAGTCGGAATCATACCCTTACTTACCAGGGTTACGTCTCCATCAAACGTTTGAACAATCCTATAATTAACTTCAATAATCTTGTTTAATGTAGATATGTATGTATATATATTATTATGGTATTAAAAATCATAGAATACCCATTCTCCATAGTAGTTTTTTGTGTTACTTGCAGAGCAAACATAGTATTTGTTCTTTCCTGAAAGTGAAATAGATATATAGATCATCTTTATACCCAAAAATTATAATCAAAACCCTTACTCTATTTTACCTTTGTTTATTATATGAAAGTGATTGAAAAGAAGAAAAAATCAACAGAGTTCTATTACGGGTTTTTCTCCACTTCTATTCTATGGATACATGGATGAATATCCCTCTTGAAATCTTATGTTTCCTTTCACATTATAGTACTGTTAAAGAATATTT
>JZKD02S1677806.1:52987-91316 GCA_000966675.3 Picea glauca
GATTTAATATTTGATGATGGGTTTGCTTTCATGCATGGAACTCAAATTATAGGTTCTAATCCAGATATACATTATATGCTCTAAGACTTGTTAATCTGATAAAAGATATGAACATGATTTGATATACTAATTATTTATAAAGACATTTGTTAACTACCACAGTTTGAATCTTTGTGAGCTGAAAGTTATTTCTTACAAAGGATTCATAACCTGATGCAGTCAAAGAATTAAGATACTAGTGAAGTTTAATATGCAAATGCATTGTGTTAACCACAACAACACTAATGCAGAGATTGTTAGTTGGAAATTATCCAAAGGTTCTGATTAATTATAGTAAAGGGTATGAAACGAAATAAAATATTTTACTTGTTTTGTTTATATATATAGGATCAAACCCTCTCATTATATCACTTTCCAGACATTATTTCACGAAGTCCAAAATCGTATATCACTTTAATATCATTTTTTCCCCTGTTATATAAATGAAAATTATTTTAAAAGAAAAGTTTGAGGGCAATTTGGCATATACAGTTTGTTTGATGATTACTTGGCATCCGTTTGAAAATATAAATGAACAGAAATTTATAAGCTAAGAACATATTGAAAGTAAATGAGTTTCAAGCAAAATTGATGGATTGAGAACATTATCATGCATTCATTTCATTCATTTCACTTTTCATAAATTGCAAACCACTTCATCTCTCCCAAATTCATTATTTATCCCATGTTCTAAGTAATTATTAGTTTGTGGAGACATAAGTGAGGCATATTTTTGCAAAACACGTATATATGCAAAGGATATTGTGGAGTTCTTATTTGATTGTTCCCCTTTTGCTTCAATTTTCCTTTGTTGCTTGCATGCTTGATTGTTGGTTAATTCATAGCCATCATTAAATTATATGTTTTGCAAGATAATATTTGATGTTTTATTAGTTGTAAGTTGTATATATTGACCAAGTATTTATGATTATCTAGATTGATTTCTTCAGCAGAAGCAATTGTAATGAAGTAAACAAAGAAGGATAGCCTCCTATAAAAATATTTTTTCTGAATTATGTTATGATATTACTTTTATTTTGTTGAATTATTGTAACTTCGAAGAATATTCTACTTATATTTGAGTCATTATTGTATAGATAAAATCCCCTTTTGTGGATTGATCAAGTCGGGTCTTGTATAAGACCAAATCCCCTTTTGTGGATTGGTCAACATGTATTTGTATGGTGGTATTTGTAAAGTTGACCTCTAGTAATTGTAAAGTGGTTTTAGCCACTTCTAGGAGAAGTCAGCTCCACCAAGTGAAGAGTCACAACCCTAGAGCCACCTCAGAACTTGTATTTATATGTGAGGATGGTGTCTCATTTGAACACACTCATCACACTAACTCTGTAGCTATGAAGAAGTGCACAAGTCTTGGAGGAGTAGCTATTGCAATTGGGGGTGACGTCAAGGAGGGATCTTGGTCTATTTCTTGGTTAAGTGGTGCACTTCTCTTCCTAGTGAAAGAGTAGAGGAGGATCTTATGTTCGGTATTTGGTTTATCTATATTGGGGAAGTTTTTGCTGGGTTTTCTTCCTCGTGAGGGTTTCCCAGGATAATATGTGTGTCTTTATTGTTTATGTGATTTCATCTCTTTCATTGATCTTATTTATGCAACTAATGTGCTAAATGTTTATAAAGAACCGTAATTGCTAGCTATATAAGTAAAAACATCAACATGGTATCAGAGCAGGCTTGAAAGAGACCAACTCACAATCCATTTTTCAGTATTGCAGCTGCTGCAGAATTAGGGTTTCTGCATAAACCCTAAATGTGGTGTTTTCCCTGTTTAAGGAGTATGTTGGGGGAAGTAACCACATCTAGGAGTTCTCCCTATGAGGGTGCATCTAGTCTCTGGATCAAAATTATGGAATTTGAAGTTTGAAAAAAATAGGGTTTCCTCATAACACCCTAAGATGTAGTTGCAGTTGCAGTTGAAGTACCAGTTGCAGTTGCAGTTGCAGTATCAATTGAAACTGCAGTATCAAGTTGCAGTTGCGGTCCCAGTTCCTTCATGCCAATTGCAACACCAACTGCAGTACCAGTTACAGTGAAAGTTCTTTTTTGAAGTGTTGGGATTGATTTTTATTGTCCTAGTGTGCCTTACCCTAACAATCTCCAACTAATTTTAAGTTACAAGGTGAAGAACATTTGAAGTTTTAAAGGTTCATTATTGCTTGTCACTGTTGTCGGATGGTGCCACTACCTGTCGATGCTATCAGAGGTATGTACTTACATATGTTTAAAATGTATCATTATTTTAAAGGGTACTTGCAAGAGAAAGGATATTTTGTCTAAGAAACAATCACATATCCATAAGATCTTAGATCCAACACATTCATAGGAACTGTGTGCCCCATGTGTGATTACTTTGATATGCCTCTACTTGTTATGGCATTATTATGATCTTATGAATATCCAAGTTTCATTTTGATTTTTGAAGTTATCATACTAACCATTGGTCAAAATTAAATTCAAAGTATTAGATTGATTAAATTTGAGATTATAGAGTCTATTCCCTAACTCAGATTTATGTCAAGATCACATATTGTCTTAGTACAGAGAACATGTTGAAGAAAATACTTGTCATCTTGAGTGAAGGAGACTCAGAAGAAAAACAATAACACTCATTCTTGAGGACAAGATTTCAGGTTCCAAGTTTGATTGATTAAATTGATAAGATTCAAATTTGCACATATCAAGTTTGATAATTGCTAAACACTATAGTTGTGATATCAATCTTTCAAAAGTTTTATTATTGAATACTTTGTAGCATGTGATCACTATTGAGATAAATGCTTACTGTAATCATTCATTAGATATAACTAACATCTCCTCTAGGAGAAACTTCTTGTTTTGTTTCCAGGTTACCATGGAGGAATGATTGATCACAACACTAAAAGAGTGTTTCTCTCATTCCTTATTATTGTATTTCTTACTTTTTACCCTTGTTTCAGGAAGGTCAGGAGTGATAGCTCTAAAGGAGTTACTGTGAGAATTGTTCTCACTATTGTTTTTATTATTATAAAGAGAATTAATATTCTTGTCTATTGTTTCACCCTTGTTGTTCTTATTCCGAGAAATTCAGAGGTGATAACCTTGAGGGAGCTATAGTGACGATTGTAGGAGGAAATATATATTAGATGAGACATGGAGTATGGAGACTCAAAGTGAGCCTGATCTCAGAGAGGATTAGATGGTAAAAAGAGCCATCTTCCAAGACAGACAGACATATGCCATGAGTTGAGAAGACTAGATAGTAGCTTTAGAGACTTCTAGGAGATATGAAATCTTCTGGGAAGATTCCCTTGTTTCAGTGACAGAGGAGGAATCTAGTCAGAAGGACTGGGATATAGATATTTTCTTGAGACTAGAAGGGAAATCAATAATGATGTCCAATATTGATCTAACATAACAAGCATGTTGCATATAACCGTATAAAGATGTACAAATCTTGATTTGTCTCCAGAGGATTCTCCTAGCAAGAGGGAGAAGACTATGACAAGACACTTGCACCAGTAATCGAGGAAATAGTTCCAGTGTTCGTGAAGACATCCAGAACAACCATGATTCTGATACATTATGGGATTCATAGGGAGCAGTCCCTGTATTTGAGATTGAGTTGCCTCCATGAAAGAAGAAAATCTACCTCCAGTTTCAGATGAGGTTGTTTCCATGATAGAACAGAGGAGATACTCTTAGAGTTCAAAAACTACAGTGAGAATAGAGCAATCATTCTCAGCTTTAGAAATAACAGTTGTAGGTGCAGAGACTTGGTTCTAGAAGGAATAGTTGCATAAAAAGTAGAGGACATACTCTCAGGTAGTGAAACAAATAGTGCTTTGCAAAAATCACATAGAACCAACACATGATTATGCAGATTGAGTTATGTACTAGGTTGGTACAATGTGATGTGGAAATTTTGGTTTCGAAGTACATGACATGAAGACTCATGTATGCAAGTTAAAGCAAGCTACAAGAGCTTGGTATGGAAGGATTGATAGTTTTCTAATGAGCTTGGGATTTACCAAGAGTAAAGTTGATCCCAACCTTTACTTCAAGATTGAGAATGATGGAGCAGTTATATTGTTGTTATATGTGGATGACTTATTAATGACAAATGACGAAAATCTCATAACATATTGTAAATAGAAGCTTGTCGCTGAAGTTGAAATGAAGGACCTACGCCTAATGCACTATTTCTCAGGTATTGAAGTATGACAGAGACCAGAAGAGATTTTCCTTAGTCAAGGAAAGTATGTTGTAGAGCCATGTCCACTCCTATGGAGATGAATATGAATTTATTGGTTGATACTTCGTCAGAAATAGTTGATGTTACTCTATACATACATATGATTTGGTTCATTGATGTACTTGATGAATACTAGACTAGATATATGATTTACTGTGAACACCTTTAGTTAGTATCTGGTTTAGCCCAGACATGTTCACCTTGTAGCTACAAACCATGTGATGAGATACCTTAAGGGTAAAGTGGACTATGGCCTATGTTATACTGGAGATTGTGACTTCATATTTTATGGCTATATTGATTCAGATTGGGCTGGAAGGGCTTCTGACAGAAAAAGAACTTCAGGATGTTGTTTTAGTTTGGGGTCAACCATGACTTCATTGAAAAGCAGGAAGCAATCTAGTATTTCTCTCAGTATGGCAGAAGTGGAGTATATTACAGCATGCTCCATTAGTTGTGAAGCCATATGGCTTAGGAAGTTGTTGACAAGTCTATTTGACCTAGATATGGATGCTACTGTGATTTTTTGTGATAACCAAAGTTGCATAAAGATGACAGAGAACTTAGTGTTCCACGATAAGACGAAGCATATTGAGATCTAGTACCACTACATTTTTGAATTGGTATAGAAGGGAGTTGTGAAGATCCAATATGTTGGCACATATGAGTAGGTTGCAGATGTGTTTACTAAGCCTCTGTCTCATGTGAATTTTGAGTAGCTCCAAGATAATCTTGGTGTTGTCCGAAAGGACCTCCCTCGAAAGGGAGAGTAATGTTGATGATACTATGGCACCCTGACCAACAATGGGTAGCTCAGTTGGGATTTTATATCCTAGGGGACTTATCAACCCTGGTGTAATATCTCCCGGTAGTGCCTCAGTTATATTATGAATTGTAATCATGTTTATGAATTGTTATCATGTTTTGTAGGCTAGTGAGCTGAGTATTGATAAGTTGGTGGGCTTATGTGTTTATTAGACCGGAGAGCCTAAGTGTTAAGGCCAGGACCCTGATTTTGTATATGTAATTATGCAGATCATTAATATAATATATAAACATCGTTGTGTGTCAGTGATGGGGGACTAAGCTTCCACAATATGGGTAAGGGAGAGGGGGCTGGGAGGTTGGAAGAGGGGCTAAGCTTGAGGGATTAAGTCCTTAGGAATACTAATTTATTATTATTCCAAAGTGGTGTGAAAGGTATGTTTTTATCCTAAGTCCTGGGAAAGGCAACACATGCAGCCCCAACGTGTGCAAAAGGAAACACATACTTGATGGAGTGCATGCAGCTTCATGGGCGACATGTGTCGGCCCAGGCACATGAAATTTAACACAAGAATTGAGCTGAGATGGGGGTTCATCCTCCATTCTGTCGTCGAATTTCTGAACCGTTGGAGACCGTGAATGACCTCTGCTTAATTTTCCTGTCATGCAATCCTGAAAACCAGAACCGGAAGTTTACTAGTGTATTCCTATGAATTCCATGGCATCTGTATTCATCCTTTGCAATGTTCACGCACACACCTGAGACCCAAAATACGTCATCTGATTCATTCTATGAACCTTCCATACTCTGCCTGAGTTCATTGGAATCCTTCCCGAGAACTGTTTTGTCTCTACACTGGACCTCTGCATAGCCACGCACCTCTAAAGCCAACCCGCGTCTTCAGTGAAACCTAAGAAATTGTCTATGATGTGTGTGTTATAACTGTGGGTTGTTGTGGCCATGCAGTCCCTTCCCTGAGGGTGATTGGCTACTGTCATATGTTCCTTACTGAGCCTTGTTGTCCTCCTTATGCTGGAATGGAGCTGAAGAAGCAGGTTGTTGGGCCTATGTGCAACACTCTCTCTAGGTGAGAGAGTGCGCAGAGGAAGTGAGAACTCCTGGAAGGAGTTCTGTAGCTCCCACAGATCTCAGAGAATTTTGGTCTAGTCTATTGCTGAAGCCCAAGGCAATAGAGTTTTAGCAACCGAAGGACTGTCTTGGTGACAGTGAAGGTGTATACTCCTGGGGTGGGATAGGCATGTGGGGAATGACAGTCTGTGAGAAGTGGGCATAAGTGGCTCCTGGGAGAGAGTCCTTCCTCATAAACTGTGTGTTTTTTGTTGACCTTGCCTAGCCTAAGATTCCCTTGCCCGATGGAGCTTAGTCCTAGCTCGGGGGTGACCTACTGCTGAGAGTGATGAGCAGCATGGTCTAAGGTTGGGAGGTTCGTGGAAGGTCTGTACGTAGTTGGTGGTGTATTATAGTTTCAAATATAAGTATCATTATGTGTTTTAATTATGTACTTAATTAAAATGCATGTTCTGTGATACTTGTAATATTATCATGTATTCCATTGCTAGTTTGAATTGTTGTTAATTTTGTTTAAGTCTGTATGACAGCAGTAAATCCATGTCAAATGTATTAATTTGATTTAATGCTTATTCTATATAAATAATGCATGTTATATATTGAAGTATGAGAATGTTTCTGCGAAGTAGCGTTTCCTGGCAAGTGGGTTGATGGTCAGGGACGCCACAATATGGTATTAGATCCTTGTTTTCAACATTGAGCCTGAATGGACCGGATAAGTGGTCTTTGGACCTAAGGTTTTGAGTGGAAATGGTGTTTGGAGGAACCAATTTCGAACCTTAGATTGTTTCTGAGTGCCAAGGGGTTACATTGGTCGTGTTACGAAGCTCGGGAGGAGTAGTGGTAGAATGAAATTGCGACCGACGTGGTATTTGACCAGAGAGAGAGAGAGAGTGTGATCAACACTTGGGGTGTTGGAGCCGTTGGATCTGTTCAGACAGAAGGAAAATTCAGTACGACCATAGATTTGGATAAGGTACAGGAGGGTTATCTTGGAAGCCCTTCGGAGTTCAAAAATTGGGAGAAGCGGGGTGCGCAAAGGCATAAATGCTCGAAACCCTGAAGTCTCGAGGGAGATCTACACCGCATATCTGGAGAAAAGAGCTTGACTATTGGATCAAGTAGAAGAGCAGATTGTAATTTCGGGAGTTCGGATGTTGGGAGAAGTGGGATGTGTCGTGGCAGAAACTCCCGAAGTTCGAAGTTCCGAAGCGAAAGAGTAGACGTGGTGGGGCTGGACGACGTCACTAGTATTCTGCCATGTGGCATCCTTAGTGAGCAGGGTTAGTGGGGCCTGAGTTTACATAACGTATTTATGGGTCGAAGGACCCACAGCGGCGTTGATCACGATACATCAATATTAATGACTAGGAGACATTACGGGGACCCAAGTTGCACGAAAGATAATTATCCAAGGCAGTCCCACAATCCAAATCGTGGTTTCACTGAGGTGTTACGTGTCAACGTCAGGAGAATTGCATAATGAAGGGAAGGTTACTCCAAAACCACCTTTTCATGCCCCCACAACTGGGAAAACATTAAGTGATGTAAGGTGACGTCGCCTAAGGTGACGTGGAAGTGTTCGGGGTCTGCGGATGTGAAATGTTCTAAATTCTTGAAGTACCAGAACTCAGACGCTTGATGTTCCACAACGAGTGTCAGCTGTTGGATGTTGGGTAGATGTGGACGATTGATCCGCCCTACTTTGCGATTTCATTAGTCCAAAATTAGGGAAGTTGTTGTGAAGTGCTTTGAAACCTCCTGAAACGTGAAGTCGCAAATCACCCTTTTTGCTAAACGAGTGGTCACTTCCCACGATCACATGGGTTGGGGATTAAGAGAGAAGGGGCTAGAACCCGAAGGATTGTTATAGAGACGAGCAGGGCTCGGAAAATTCATGAAATCTGAATGTTTTCTTAGTTCAAATTTGTTTATGAATGTTGTGGGATTTGTTAAGGAATAATGGCCTGACAAATTCCAGTTGTCTGCAAATTGTATTTGCAGAAGTTTAGCGAGTGCCAGAACCGAGTAGAATTGCCATTGAGTGAAAAAGAAATGGAAGAGACACAGAATGCTTCCAGTTCAGAGAATGAAGCTAAAGGGATGGATGTTCATTTGGGAGTTGAAGGGTCGAACTCCAATGAGAATGGAGAAGAGATAGATGAGGAAGGGCATATGGTGAAGATCATTGAATAATTGCAGAAACAAGCCCAAACTCACCAAACAGATAGCAGAAAGCTCAGGATAAACAAGGTGAATTCAACTTAAAGTTGATGAAGAGTCTGGATAGAATAGAAAATAAGTTGGACCAGGAGAGAGACTCAAGAAAAAGTGGGAGTCACCCGACTTCTGAGGGAAGAAGATCAAGGAGTGTTGGTAAAAAACCATCATCACTTCCAAGGTCGCTCCAAGAGGAGGGCACACAATAGTTCAACCCCATATCCTACCAGAAAGCATAGGAGATCTGGAGTGGATGAACTAAAGGGCGAAATGAACAAGATTAAGCCTCCAACATTTGATGGAGAACATAAGAAGGAGGAAGATGTTAAGACATGGTCGCTTGGCATGAGGAAATATTTCCAACTGTAGAATTATTCCTCTCATGCAGAAGGAAGAATTGCAATGTATCAACTGAAGGGAAAGGCATCCATGTGGTGGGATCATATTGTGCAGGTGCAACACATTAGAGAGAAATATATCACTTGGAAATAACTCAAGAGATAGTTCGAGAAGAAATACTTGACTAAAAGATACTATGATAGAAAGATGAAAGAGTTCTTTGAACTCAAGTTGGGCAGCATGACCATTGATGAATATGACCGAAGGTTTTTGGAATTACTGAAGTATGTTTCGTTCATCAAGGATGAGACTGTCAAGATTCAAAGGTATCTGAGTGGACTGCCACCTTCCATTGGGGACAATATCCAGTATGATGACCCAAAAACTATGGAAGAAACGATAAGAAGAGCGAAATGCTTATATGAGCAGCAAAGAGAGAAGCCTACTTTCTGGAAGGCTTGGAAAGACAAGAAGAAATTCAAGATGGATCAGAGGAAGAAGGGAACTAAGCCACCCTTTTTCAGAAACATTCCTCAAGGACAACCATCTTTTAGAGAGCCCAGGAAGGTTGAAGTAGGTGGGAAAATGCCAACACCACCACCTATGGAATGTTGGGGTTGCAAATAAAACCATAGGTACAGAGATTTCCCACACAGAAATGATAAAGTGAGAGTTGTCTACAATGTACAACAAGATGAAATAGTGGAGGACATGGGTAGTAGAATGCCAAGGATCTATGCATCACTGGACAACAAGCAAGATGAATATCAATCGCACATGATTGAAGTGGAAGGTATGATTAACAACCAACCATTTACTATTTTAATTGATTCAGGGGCTATCCATAGTTATATAGATCCTAGAGTGGTGGAAAGTTTTCATTTGTCGAGAAGAAAACATGAAAATTCTTGGTTAGTTCAGCTGGCTACAAGAACCAAGAGGAAGGTCATTGAGTTGGTTAATTCATGTCCTGTGGACATGAATGGACTGAGCACAAAGGCTGAATTGAATGATCTTCCTTTAGGTTCATATGAATGTCTAATTGGGATGGACTGGTTGGACTAGCACCATGCCATCTTGGACTGTCATAATAAGGAATTCATTTACCTGGATGAGGAAGAGAATCAGAGAACAGTCCAAGGAATTCCCAGAGCTATTTCTATTAGAGAAATCTCAGCAATGCAACTAAAGAAGTGCTACATAAAAGGATGTCAATTATTTGCAGCCCATGTGGATGAAGAATCTAAGTATGAGATCTCAAAGATTGGAGATCATGCGGTACTAAAGGATTTTGAAGATGTATTTCAAGAGGTACCCGAACTACCTCCGAAAAGAGATATTGACTTCTCTGTAAACTTGATGCCTGGAGAAACTCCAATGTCGAAATATCCTTAAAGAATGAGCACGTTGAAGATGATAAAACTACAACTACAGCTTGAAGAGCTTCTGAAGAAGGGGTATATACACCCAAGTGTGTCACCTTGGGGTGCCCCGGTCCTGTTCATGAAGAAGAAGGATCGGACGTTGAGATTGTGTATCAATTTCAGACAATTGAACAAAGTATACATAAAGAACAAATATCCTCTACCGAGGATTGATGACCTCTTCAATCAGTTGAAGGATGTGAAGATATTTTCGAAGATAGACCTCAAGTCGAGATATCACCGGGTAAGGATAAAGGATGAAGACATCAACAAGACCGCCTTTAGAACAAGGTATGGTCATTACAATTTCACAGTGGTGCCTTTTGGGCTGTCAAACGCACCTGTTGTTTTTATGTGCCTGAAGAATGGTGTATTCAGGGACTACCTAGACAAGTTTGTCATAGTATTCCTGGATGACATTCTGGTGTATTCCAAGTCGGAGGAAGAGAATGAACAACATATTAGGATGGTGTTGCAGGTGCTAAGAGAGCACCAACTGTATACCAAGTTGAGCAAGTGCTATTTTTATCAGGAGCAAATCCATTACTTGGGGCATATTATTTCGAAGGAAGGGATAGTTGTAGATCCTGAGAAGATTGAGGCCATCCGAGAATGGTCAATGCAAAAGAACGTGACAAAAGTCAGATACTTTATGGGTCTAGTTGGATTTTACAGAAGGTTTATTGCAGAGTTCTCAAGGATAGCTCACCCTATCACTTCCTTGCAAAGGAAGGAGAAGAAGTTTCAATGGACATAGGATTGTGAGAGAAGCTTCCAACAATTGAAGCAACCATTAACCAATGCTCCAATCCTAAGGATCGTAGATCTAAATGAATATTTTGTGGTGTGCACAAATGCATGCAAAGAAGGACTGGGAGGAGTCCTTAGTCAGAATGGATTCGTAAACTGTTATGAATCCAAAAAGTTGAAAGAGCACGAAAGGAACTATGCAACTCATGATTTGGAGTTGGCATCCATAGTACACACTCTAAAGAAATGGAGACATTACCTCATGGTAAGGAGGTTCGAACTAAGAATAGAACATAGCAGTCTGTAGTACTTGTTTGATCAACCAACCTTGAACGCTAGACAAAGTAGGTGGCTGGAGTTTCTCTGTGAGTACGATTTTGATATCAAGCATATCAAAGGGAAGGAAAATAAAGTGGTTGATGCACTCAGCAAGAGAGTGCATGGATTACATGCTACAACCATTAGCATGTACCGAACTGATATTAAAAGCATAATTTTGGAGGCTGCAAATACAGATTTGCAGTACAGGGATTTGGTAGCAAAGCTACAACAAGGTAAGATGCCATAGAAAGTGGAGAATTATAAATTGGAAACTGACGGAACACTTTTGTACAAGAACAAAATTTATATACCTGATGTCTAGGACTTGAAACTTATGATTTTGCATGAAATGCATAATGTGCCTTATGTTGGACACCCTGGATATCAGAAAACTGTGGCAACAGTCAAGAGCCATTACTTTTGTCCAAGCACGAAGAAAGAGATTGCAGAATACATTTCCAGATGTATGGAGTGCCAAAGGTTAAAGATGAACACAGGCACCCAGCAGGATTGTTGCAGCCTTTACCCATTCCTGAGTGGAAGTGGGAGGTAGTGACAATGGATTTCATCACAGGATTTCCCGGAACTGACAAGCAACATGATTCAATCATGGTGGTAGTTGAAAATCTTACAAAATCTACCCATTTCATTACATTAAAGACTACTCACAAGGCAACATATGTTGTTGATATTTTTATGAAGGAAGTGGCATGATTGCATGGAATTTCCAAGACAATTGTGTCTGACAGAGACCCGAAATTTACCTCAAATTTCTGAAAAGGGTTATTCAAGGGGTTCAGAACGAATCTAAACTTCAGTACAACTTATCATCCTGAGTCTGATGGGAAGACATAGCGGGTGAATCGAGTGATAGAAGACATACTAAGGATGTATGTGATGGACAAACCATCTAAATGGGAAGACTACCTACACTTGGTAGAATTCACCTACAACAATGGGTATCAAGCATTGTTGAAGATGAGCCCATTTGAAGCACTTTATGGTAGAAAGTGCAATACTCTAGTGAGCTGGGATAATCTAGCTGATAGGGCACTAGCTGGGCCAGAGTTGCTCAAGGAAATGGAAGAACATATGCTAAAAATTAAGTAGAATTTGAAAGTTGCCCAAGACAGGCAGAAAAGTTATGCTGATAAAAATAGAACCCATAGAGAGTTTAAAGTGGGTGACCATGTTTTCCTGAAATTAAAAGCCAATAGAAGTTCCCTGAAGTTGGGAAACTACGCCAAGTTGGTAGCCAAATTTTGTGGGCCATTTGAACTCCTAGAAAGGATTGGGCCAGTTGCATATATGCTTGCATTACCTGCATTCATGACTGTACATAATGTGTTTCATGTTTCATTGTTTAAGAAATATATACCTGATGCTAATCATGTTATCGATTGGAATGTGATTCGGGTGGAGCAAGAATGTGTCTTGCAAGTGCATCATGTGCGCATATTGGACCGAAAAAGCAAACAACTCCAGAATCTATCCATAGGGCTTGTAAAGGCCCAGTGGAACTGGTACGGTCCTGAGGATGTGACATGGGAGCATGAGGATGCTATGCAGGCAGAATACCCAAATCTTTTTGAAGATTTTGAAAATTTTGTTGATGTTGTGTAAAGATTTTCACTAAGGACAGTGCAAAAATAAGGGGAGGGGATTGTAATATCCCTCGGTAGTTCCCCAGTTATATTATGAATTGTAATCATGTTTTGTAGTTTGTTGAGTTGAGTATTGATAAGCTGGTGGGCTTATGTGTTTATTAGGCCAGAGAGCCTAAGTGAAATTAAGGCCAGGAGCCTGATTTTGTATATTTAATTATGCAGATCATTAATATAATATATAAACATCGATGCGTGTCGATCGACCATGAAGAAAGAGTGATGGGGGACCAAGCTTCCATAGTATGGGTAAGGGCGAGGGGGTTGGGAGGTTGGAAGAGGGGCTAATCTTGAGGGCTTAATTCCTTAGGAATAATAGTTTATTATTATTCCAAAGTGGTGTGAAAGGTATGGTTTTATCCTAAGTCCTGGGAGAGGCAACACATGCATCCCCAACATGTGCAAAAGGGAACACATACTTGATGGAGTGCATGCAGCTTCATCATGTGTCAGCCCAGGCATGTGCAATTTAACCCAAGAATTGATCTGGGATGGGGGTTCGTCCTCCATTATGTTGTCGACTTTATGAACGGTTGGAGTTTGTGAACGACCTTTGCTTAATTTTCCCATCACGCAATCCTAAAAACCAGAACCAGAAGTTGACTGGTGTATTCTTGTGAATTCCATGGCCTCTGTATTCGTCCTTTGCAATGTTCACGCACACACCTGAGACCCAAAATTCGTCATTTGAATCATTCTGTGAACCTTCCATACTTAGCCTGAGTTCACTGGAATCCTTCCAGAGAACCGTTTTGTCTCTACACTGGACCTCTGCATAGCCACGGACCTTTGAAGCTGACCCGCGTCTTCTTTGAAACCTAAGCAATTGTCTATGTGTGTGTTATAATTGTGGGTTGTTGTGTCCACGCAGTCCCTTGGCTGAGGGTGATTGTATACCGTCATATGTTCCTTGCTGAGCCTTATTGTCCTCTGTGTGCTAGAACAGAGTTGAAGAAGCAGGTTGTTAGGCCTGTGTGCAACAATCTCTCTAGGTGAGAGAGTGCGCAGAGGAAGTGAGAACTCCTGGAAGGAGTCTTGTAGCTGCCACAGAGATCGGAGGATTCGAGTCTGGTCTGTTGTTGAAGCCCAAGGCAAGGGAGGTTTAGAAACCAAAGGACTATCTTGGTGACAATGAAGGTGTATACTTCTAGGGTGGGATAGGCATGTGGGGAATGAGAGTCTGTGAGCAGTGGGCATAAGTGGCTCCTGGGAGAGAATCCTTCGTCATAAATTGTGTGCATTTTGTTGACCTTTCCTAGCCTAGGATTCCCTTTCTCGGTGGGGCTTAGTCCCGGCTCGAGGGTGACTTACTGCTAAGAGTGATGAGAAACTGGGAGGTTCGTGGAAGGTCTACACGCAGTTGGTGGTGTATTACAGTTTCAAAGATAAGTATCATTATATGTTTTAATTCTGTACTTAATTAAAATGCATATTCTGTGATACTTGTAATATTATCATGTATTCTGTTGCTAGTTTAAATTCCTGTTAATTCTATTTAATTATGTATGACAGTAGTAAATCCATGTCAAATGTCTTAATTTGATTTAATGCTTATTATTTATAAATAATTCATGTTATATATTTAAGTATGAGAATGTTTCTGCAAAGTAGTGTTTCCTGGCAAGTGGGTTAATGGCCAGGGACGCCACACCTAGGCATATCCCGAAGGTCCAGTAAGGATGGTATGTTAGAGTACATGTGCATGTATATGCCAACTGTGGTCAGTAGTGGTAGCTCAGTTAGGATTTTATATCCTAGGGAATCTTATGGTTCCTTGGCAGATCCCGAAGGTCCGGTAAGGACGGTATGTCAGAGTACAACGTGGTAGCTTGTTAGGATTTTATATCCTAGGGAATCTTATGTTTCCTGGGCAGATCCCAAAATTCCGATAAGGATTTTCTGTCAGAGTACCACAGATGTTGTTGTTGATGTACCTGCCTCATTTTGTTGCCACATATAGATGTTGATGTTCCATCTTCGTGTAGTTGATGATGGTGTTCCAGCTTCGTGTGGTTGATGTTGATGTTCCAACTTCATGTTGTTGATGATGTTGTTCCGGCTCTACGTTGTTGATGTTTTTTTTTAATCTCTGTGTTGTTGATATTGTTGTTTCGGCTTCGTGCTATTGATTTTGATGTTCTGGCTTCATACTGATGATGTTAATGATGTTACTCCAGCTCCATGTTGTAGATGATGTTGATGTTCAGTTTCTACTGATGTTGATGATGAGAAAAACTTCCTACGATCTATAGATATGACCAACAATCTTCTTGATGTTGATGATGATGTCCCCTCCTTTTGATGATGTATTGATTCCAGTCAGTTGTTATTGATGTTGTTAGTAGAATACCCTTCTTGTTAAGGGGGAGCGTTCAATTATTGTAACTTCGAAGAATATTCTACTTATATTTGAGTCATTATTGTATATATCAATCCCCTTTTATGGATTGATCAAGTCAGGTCTTGTATAATATCAAATCCCCTTTTGTGGATTGGTCAACATGTATTTTTATGGTGGTATTTGTAAATTTTGCCCCTAGTAATTGTAAAGTGGTTTTAGCCACTTCTAGAAGAATTCAGCTCCACCAAGTGAAGAGTCACAACCCTAGCGCCACCTCACAAATTGTATTTATATGTGAGGATGGTTTCTCATTTTAACACACTCATCACACTAGCTCTGCAACTATGAAGAAGTGCACAAGTCTTGGAGGAGTAGTTGTTGCAACTGGGGGTGACTTCAAGGAGGGATCATGGTCTATGTCTTGGTATTTCTTGGTTAATTGGTGCGCTACTCTTCATAGTGAAGGAGTAGAGGAGGATATTTTGTTCGATCTTTGGTCTATCTATATTGAGGAATTTTTTGCTAGGTTTTCTCCCCCATGAGGGTTTCCCAGAGTAATATGTGTGTCTCTATTTTTTATGTGATTTACTCTCTTTCAATGATTTTATTTATGCAGCTAATGTGATAAATGTTTATAAATAACCATAACGGCTAGATGTATAAGTAAAAACATCAACATATTTCACTTTGATTGTTTGACGCACTCACACTTATATTTTGGGGCAACATGCAACTTGATTTATTTTTGGCATAATTATGATATTTTGGGCAGCATAGGTGTATTTAGGACATGTTTATCTTGGGTTGTTGGATGCACATGTGTTTTATGGTGATGAGATGGCATGGTATGCATATTGGAGGATCAAGGGAATATTGAAAATTTAAAATAAAGAGATATGTAGGGGGTCCCCACCTATTAATTATTATTCACTGTTCTTTATCATTATTTAATAAAGTTGTCCTACTTAATTAAAATTATTTATCCTTCTAACTAAAAGGTGGTTGAACCACTTGAACTACCTGATTGAAGAAATTCTAAAAGAAGAAGGAAAAGAAGGACAAATGCATGAGAGAATAGAGAGATAATTCTAATAAAGGTTTCCTCTTTCTCTAAATTGAGATTTCACTCATATTTATTCATTCTTGAATTACAAGAGAGTTGAATCCTCTTGTTGATAGCAGGTTTATACTGAAGGTGGAAAAAAGAAGGACTAAGAATCATAGATATTTGAAATGTTTCAAAAGGTCATTCATTTGTCTTAATAATCTGTTAATTGTAATTTGATTTATGAATTAGTTTTCAATGATAATTAGAATTATTTTGAAGATTCAAGACAATGATGCATTTGTGGCTTGGTTGATCCAATGTTTTTCTAGTCTTGGTATTTTATTTGAAGACATCAGTTGTCTTTGTGTGATGTACAATTCCACCATATACTTCTAAGTTTAACTTTGTTCCTTACCCTCACACGGTTTGTAAAGAAAGGTTTCAGTTGTAATTTGGAATGAAAATCAATAAAATCATCTTTTGATTTTGGTCTCACTTTTGGATCTGTTGTATAATGTTCTTTCAGATTTTATTTCTTTAAAATTGTATTTTATAAATCTATTTATAATCACATTACAACACTTTTTCTATTTTCTTTTTATTGAAATAGATAAATATAAAATTAGCATCAGTCCCAAGTACTTATTGCTTGAGGGATAATTGAAAATTTTTATTAGGACATAAACACATGGTGATAATCTTACCTATCTCACCTTAGCCTTGTGAGATTCGAAAATGTTGGTATAAGGATTTCCATTATTTTTCATCAACCAGTAGGAGGAAATGGTAAGTTATTAATGAGCCACCAATATTCCATGCTCACATATGGACATTGTACCATATCCAAGTCATGATCCATTGGGTTGAGCATATCAATGACAACCCAAGATACATTGTGGCTTGTATGTGTCAGTTAGCCCATTTTGGATATCAACAAGTCCCATCTTCACATAGGAGAGGTGGTGGATGGAATGGGAGTGAGAGGAACAAAAGCATGAGGGACAGTGGTTGGGAAACCTCTCATAAAATAAGAAAAAAAATCTTATAATTATAAGGGAATTATTCACTGCCACCAATACCAGAAAAATCACGCAAGATCTAATGCATAATGAAAACATATGAAAATGATTTCACTCGACTTATAAAAGGGTATGTATAACTATTTTTTAATAAACATAAAATAAAAATCTATGGTATATGGAATCATCATTAGTAAAACGATGGATAAATGCATTTGGGATAGATATGAATACCTTCACATCCTTATGCACACAATTAGATGTCACTAGATGCCCCCCAAAAATCTTGTGTGTCCCTGCAAAAACTATGTCTTTGCTAGAATAGGTGGGAATGTAATGAAACTATGATAAACATTGTATGCCATGAGGAAAATAATGGAAATTGGGAGCATCCTACCTCATCCTAGATAGCCCAGTAATGAAATAGATGGCATCCTTTGATGGTATAAACTAGTTGTCAACCGCAACATGGAATCTTTGGTTCCCTTGATCCCATCAACTAATAATTCGTTGTTGAATCTACTATTTATATTCAATGAAATCCCATACTCATGTTATTTGAAGTGGGAAAGATTAAGAAGGAGATAAAGTGTCTCCTAAGAAATAAAGTTTTGGATGTGCTCCCATGCCCTCTCGCGTGGGTGCCACTTCCTCACTGGGCGGAAGTGCTTTATAAGTTGATTAATAAAAAAAATTTCTATAATATTAAACCATATAATGTTTAAATTAATAAGAGTAATCTTTGAAAACATAAATTATTAATTTACAAAAACATTGTTAGTGCTCTATTCTTGTTACAGTGCACTAGTGTGCTATCAAAATTCAAGCAGACCAATACTTTTATATTAAAATGGTGCACCATTTCTTTTTACAACACCAACACACCACCATCATCCAAAAATGAATTCATAGTGGTATGATAGGAACTAAGGAGAGCACACATGTGGTGCACGAAAAATATGCTAGCACACTATATGTTCTATGGGGAGGAATCAAAATGTAAAAATATCACAATAAGTAGTGTTTGACACACACACACATAGAGAGAGAGAATTGTTATGATAATTCCACATTTTCATTTCCCCTCATAGATCATATATTGTGCTAGTGTATTGTTCATGCAGTACATCCCTACTCTCCTTAGTTCCTAACATACCACTAGGAATGTGTGTGTGTGTGTGTGTGTGTGTGTGTGTGTGTGTGTGTGTGTGTGTGTGTGTGTACCACTAGCATGAATACACATTTTATTGGTGTTTCCACATTAGCAATATGATAATACATAACTAGATCACCAAAATCATGATCATGAGAAAATCATTTACTGGCCTTTGTACAATGCATAAAAATACTAAAGACACATTGTTACATACTCTCATAGTGGTGCATTATGGTCCAAGTATTGCACAATCACAATGTGTGAATGGAATGTTAGTGCATCATATGTTGTATAGGACAAATCATAGTGTGTGCTTCTCATGGTGGTGGCACTCCACATGTGTGTGCCTCTATGTGTGCACATGCACACCACTAACATGGATACATGTTTCATTGACATTGCCATGATAATTGTTTTCCAGTACATAGAATGTGCACCAAAGTCAAGATGAACGAAAAATTAATTACCTCTGTTCATATGGCGCATCAAAATACTAAAAATGCACCATGTCAATGCATAAGAATTACTAGTGCACCAATATTCAATGTGCTAACTTTAAAAATCATGTGTTGGTTAATGGTGTACTAATAAAAACTCTAATGCGCCACCAATTGAATGAACAAAAAAAAACAAAAAAATGAAATTCTTAAAGATCAAAAAAACAAAAATACAGTCAAAATGTTTAAATAAAAAACTTAAGGAGTAACTTAGCTTTGTGGTTACTCCTAAAAACCCATAACAATGAATATAGAATAAATAAGTATTTTTAAGAAAGAATATAATGTGGAAGATTATAAGATAAAAATAATCAAAGGAAAGAAGTCAATATAAATCTGACTCATAAGATCAAAGGGGAGAAGTCAATATAACTCTGACTCATAAGATCAAAGGGGAGAATTCAATATAACTCTTACTCATAAGGTGCTACAAAGAGAAAATTAAACACTTATAGTGAATGAAATCTTATATATATATATATATATATATATATATATTCAATCAATACATTAATGCATTGCAACACATGATACACCAATCAACGCACTTATCCCATCAATACATTAATGCATTGCAACAAAGGATACATCAATCAACATTAGTGTATTTCAACACAGTGTATTGCAACATATGATACACCAAGTAAATTTATTTTTAATTACACCAAAGGTGTTTTTAAGGGGGGCGGTTCTATCCAAGACTTCATCGTCTGTCGATAGCCACTTGGAACCCGCCCCTATTCAATTTCCATCTGCCCTACGTCAAGGTCAAAATAGAAACACCTTAAATTACTCAAGGAGCAAAATATCCATAAAATAACAGAAAAAATTGTCGTTTTTCTGTAGTGGCACTCACCCTCAGGACCTCCTTCATGGTGATTGGGGCACTAGCCAGAGCCATAAAACCTTGATATCGAACTGCAATTCTTAAAACGAAAAAAAAAAAAACCTTAATTCCAATCGAAAGTATCCAATTCCACAAAAACGAAAAAGTCGATCTACCAAAAATCCATCTATAACCAAACCCTGCAATACTGAGCTCGAAAAAATTCACAGAAAAAGGTGAACACTGACATCGATACCGTCATCCAACCTAGTACCGATCCGACGACTGTTGAAATAGAATATCTGGGAATAGAACGGTGCTCTAAAATTGCAACCCTCGCAAGGGTTGATGGTGGGGAAGAAGTGGAATACTAGGTCTTTAGTGCCTAAATGCACACAAATCTGGAAATATTGTCGAGATCGTTGATCACTTGCCATTCTCCCTAGACTGTCCACCTATCATGTTACCATTTGTTCATTTTTGCATCCATTACAAAGTTGGAAGAGATGGAATATTGTCTAGATCACTAATCATGGTGGTCGAAGTTAAGAAAGATCCCTACCATTTTTTTCCCAAAGGAATCAAGGTCTTTCTTGGGCATGCAATCGGCCTGAGAATTATGATCGTCTTGGCTAGTCCAAGCATAAGAAACATCAACATCGTTGTAGAAACTAAAACTGTGATGATTTCTTCTGCTCCCATGAACCTTGGGCTCCCTTCATGAAAACAATTGAAAGCAAGAAGGCTTGGGGAGTCTTTGGTAACCCCCCAAGAGAAAATCCTTGATGGTTTCAATGCTCTAGTTATTTTCTACCCTGTGTTGAATCCTCTTCACGCTAGAGAATATACGGCTCCCGGTCTTGGAGAGAAACGTGGATTTTTTCTCATTTTCCTCCCCATCGCTCCTCTGGTTCACCTTGGCGTAATCGACAATGTGACTAGGCCACCGCCTCAGAATTTCCTGAGTGAGGCTCTGTAAATTAGAAATCCCAGGGTGTTTTTTCTCCATCTATATAGTCTATCTGAGACAGACTGTACCTTTCTTTCATCGGGGTATTATTATTGTGCCACCCACTTTACAACTATAGGGTTGGAGTTGGTTTCTATCCATGGAAACAAACGCCTCAGAATTGCCTAAGTGAGGCTCTGCAAATTAGAAATCCGGGGTGTTTTTTCTCCATCTATACAGTCTGTCTGAGACAAAGAGTATTTGTTTTTCAATAGGGTATTAGTATTTTGAAACCCACTTTACAACTATAGGGTTGGAGTTGGTTGCTATCCATGAAAAAAACCGAAGGCATTGGGCATTGGGGATTGCCAATTGGAAAATAGAAATATAAGTGGAGGTGATGGTCTTTAAACAAAATAACCACCCAATTATTTATGTGTATGTGAACCCTACGAGAGGAAGAAACCCTAGCACCTTACAGCCATAGGCGAGCATTGAGAAGCATTTTGTGAGCCAACATTATGGAGATATATCTCACTATGAGTATTGGAATTTCTTTAATCGTAGTTTTTTTCCTCTTTTTGATTCGTCCATTGAGGACTTGATGTTAAATTTTAATCACACAGAGTTCTGAAATGGAATTTGTCAAATGATGATCCAGCAGGCCCTGGGAGGCGATGGAACACTCAGCTGTTAAATTTCTTTCCATTGGTCCGCACGTGACGCTGAACGGGTACACATTCTATGTTTTACTGCATAGTTTATTCTTTGAGAAAATGATCATGATAGTTTATTATGCCTTTTTCTGGCTCTCAAACGACACCTGGATAGAATTTCCTCCTGTCATATTGAACCTCACGCCCCCACATATTAAAGGACTTGCAACTCGTACTGATTAAACCGGTTCAAGCATTCGATGATTAGCCACTCCTTCTATTTTTAAAACTTGTCGAATGATTGAACTCATATATCTCCTTGGAATTGATCTAGAATACTTATTTCTTTGGAGTGGCATTGCCAATTTCTTCTTTTATGTTATTAGGTATATGAAAGGAGACATCGATGATCATGTGTTCTTCTCCAGTGAAGTTTCTGGGACTTCTGGAGGTTTGGGTATCGATTCCTAGTCAATGTTGAGTTCATCGGTGGACAGTGGATGGTGTTCCTTGATGCCTTCAAAAATGAGCCCATTCAGTTCACAGTCCAACTTCTCTATTGAATGTGCTACAAAACAACAACATTCCTTTTTGACCAGCAGGTTTGGAGGTGTGCAAGATCATCCTGTTAATGTTAAAATTGAACTGGTCGAGATCAAGGGACTCATCTGCGACATTTTTTTGATGAGTGGTCGAGATCAAGGGACTCCTCTACTCTTTCATCTACTAAATTGGATGAGGAGAGATTCAATAGGACCTCCTCCACTACCTAGCTTTCCATTTCTATTCCAATCAACTCTTCAGATTTCTCAGGATCCTTCAATTCATTGTTACACATTATTTTGGTCACTCTGGTGATGTCTCTACAGTGATGTGTTCAGACTCCCAGAAGGAATTTTTTCCTGAGAAAAGTGATTGTTGTCTTCTTCCAAAAAACATATTTTTAAGATGAGTTCGCAGGTTGCCTATGTTATAGGGTGCGAAAATCCTTCATTCTCGTAGGAAACCCTATACTTGGAGTGTGAACTGTTCGCAGTCTGCTCTATAGGTAGGGTGCGAACCTGTTTCAAAGCTTGGAAAAGAGAAGAGGTTACGAAGGTTCTAGAAGGGAATCTTCTAGAAAATGAGTTGGCATTCGCATGGTTGGAATCCTACTGACTTCTCAGATTTAGTGGGATCATCCTCATCCATTTAACCATCTCTCCTTCTCCTATATATTGAAAGGTTTCTCATGGAAAAGGTTAAGCAATATTGAATGAAGAATTGAGGAGATAATTGTGTGAAGAACTATGTTTGGATAGCAACTTGAACACTCTATTTTGTCTATCAAGTTGTACTAGATCTTCTTCATGCAAATGTAGAGCAAGTGTGGGTGTTGGAACCAAGGTTCACTGAAAGGAAGCTTGCGACATTAAGGCGATCTGGTTATATCTTTTACTTTCATTTAATATAATACAGCGACATGTCCCTTTCCCATAAAATCACTCTTATTTTATTGCATAACTCCTTGATCATATGCATAGGTTGACATTGAATATACTTTGGTATCTTCACTTTGGTTGGTTTTTGTTTTCTTGGACCTGATTTCACAAGAGCACCGGAGCAAAGCAGGAACAACAAAGACCTAAAGAAGAGATATAAAGGTATGTCACTCATTCCTTCTCGGTAGTAGATTCAATGATTGCAACTTAGAGAAAGAGTCATGTCCTGTCGTGTTTTGTTCTATATCCGGGTGGATCTAGGGAGATCTGTTAGTGTCTGCACCTACCGATTTGTCCAGTAACAAAATTGGCGACTCTAGTGGGGATACAACCCATTTTGGTGGTTTTTTCTTGGCCATTTGCTCTTGACCTACCATTTTTCATTCCCAATCAATCTCTGAGTCTTTAGGAGATCCTTACAGACTCCCCGGATCCAGAAGTTCACTCAAAAGTTCTGTCCTTTTTCCAAAATTTGCTTGATTACAAACCTTCTCGCACGATACCTTTCTATGGCCTACAAGAATCACTAAAGTTCTCACCCTAGTGTTCATTTCAATGCGACCTTCTCGCACCCTGCATGTGTCTAGGCTATGAGAATCCCTAATTCTCGCACTGTACCCCACTGCCAAACTGCGAACTCACTTGTAAAAACTTTGGATTAGGTCTTTTTGTGTCTTCAGATGCCCAGATTTATTTGTGTGTCTGGGAAAAACTTCTCTAGCCAGTGATTGATTGTTTCTTGACTTCAAATCTCACGAATGATTAGTTTTTGGAAATCGAAAACTCTTCTTGATCATTTTTTCTCATTTTTTACCTCTTGACCTTTTCTTAACAAGGGTATAATCTCCGATTTTGAAATCCAAGTGCTTGTTTGGTCAAGAGCCTTTGATTGGATTAAAACTTGAAATTAATTTTCCTTTTAGATTGCTTATTACTTGGAAAATTGTTACCCATGTGCATTTGAAGAGATAAGTCTTGTCAGTTTGTTATTTTTATCTTCATTGAAAGATCGATTTGAGTGTTTGTTGCTTACTTTTTCTTAGTTCCATCCTTGTTGCTTGGTTTCTAATAAAAAATTAAAGACTTTTTTCTTTTAAGCAACCATTTATTCGAAAAATATTGGCATTCAAATATTGAAAGAAAACGAATAGGGAATTTGCATTGTTCATGATTGTTTGATATTACATTTCAAGAAAGATCATACATCGTAGTTCGCATTGTTCCGAAAAACTCCTCTTTCCCTCCTGTAGATAGAATTCACCGAACGAAAATTTATATCGTTCATCCCTATTTACGCATTGTTGGGTCAGAGTCTTACACAACATTGGTTTCATTTATGTCTCATTTTTGCGTAACAACAACCTTTAATAATATTGTGCAACTTTGAAATTCAACTAGTAACTTTTTCTAGGGCTCTTTTACACCAACATTAGCTAGGCTAGAGCTTTGGAATAGGCAGTGAGACACACTCTCCAAAGCACAAAACACACAATAATATCTTGTGATAAGGAGTGTCAAATACCATTTGCAACATTTTGTCTTGGGAAGCCCTTCTCACACAAGGGTTAAACCTGAGGTCGCATTGAGATTGACAGAGTTACTCACCCTGCTTTGTTAATCTTAGTGTAGAGATTGCACATATTACGAGGGTCACTTGAAGGTATACCCACAATGATGAGTGGAAGCCTCTCAAGTTGATTTCGGGCTAGATACCCTGCCCTTGCGTGTGGATCAGACTGTCGATTGTTTCCCCAGGAATCATTTTTGTTTGTGGTAACCTTAATAGCCTATCTTCTTAGGTTCTTACACAAGGTGACTGTGAAGGGGTAAATCTTCACAGTACCTGGAATCGACATTGGCTAGACTCACTCAGGATCCTTGGAGGGTATACCCACAATTATGTGTGGGAGCTTGCACCAGGGTGTAAGTCCGTTAAGCAGGTTGTCAACGTAACTTTTCCACCCTCGCCCAGCCCCTTCTCGTCTCGTCGTTGTGACGTTGGATTTCATCACCAACTAGTGACTTCGGAATTAGAAGGTCTTGTTTGCTTGGTTTTTCTTCCTATATTTTATTAGCGCATGCTATTTTTTTACCTAAGTTGGCCATAGAATTTCTTTCGTAAGATTTTAACTCGATCACAATTGACCCTCCACGTCGTTCATGTAGAATGCAAGGCCTACCCCTAGAAGATCTGGAAGGTTCTCAACCCTTGCCTACCAACTCACCGAAGGGCTCTCCTCAACAGAGTGAAGTCCAAGACGTTGCCATTCCACAAGTGGAAAGAACTAACTCTTTAGAACGGTTCTGAATTACCAATTCTCGAGAGGACTTCCGACTTCCTCCCGACTCTGAGAGACGTATTGTTCGAGTGAATTCTTCCAGAGAAATAGTTGTTGAGTCTTCTGGATTACCAACCAGACCTTTCACAAGACCTGAGGGTCAAGATCCTTTTTGGACTAATGGAATTTTTAGATGGGATCTCTTTGGCTCAAGAGCAGGCGTTGATATCACTGTCACACCTGAGATGCCCAAAACATTTGATCCAGACACAATACCTTTTACTACTTCCTATTATTTTCCTGGTTCAGGCGCTCCGCCAACTGACCACATCTTGACTATCCACCTACAAACATTCCATTACACAATGGTTCTAGATATTGCGCGTCCTCACACCGGGATTACGACGGCTAGCCAAGCTCCCATTGGCAGGCCGCTTTAGCCTAGATTCACCCCAACACTTTCGCCCAGATATCATGCGTTGAATGCTTCTATTCCCACTCCTACACAAATCCCATCCGAGACTCCTGGAATTTCCACTCCTTCTGGGCACCATCTCATTCCCAGTTTAATTCCAACACTTCCTCGACCCCCTTTTAGAGGACCTCTTCCATCCTCTATTGGAGGCACCAACCCTAGTGGCACCATCCCATCTTTCACACCTAATTACCATATTCCTGTCGGTGGACAATTTCACCAAGGAGACCAAACCCAATTCCCTTTTGCAGGACAAATCCCAATTGGGATGCAACCCCCGATTGGAGGGCAACCCCCACCTACCCCACCCTATGGACAAAACATACCTCCATTCTTGGCCCAGTATTGGAACTATCTTATTCAAAATAATCCTCACTCGACTGGGGGGCAACAGCCTCAAGCTAGCTCCTTCATACCCCCTAGTACAGGCCAACCATATCCAGGCACGTCCAATCCTATTTGGGGCTCGAACGCTCAACCCCACACCCCTGTTCAAGGAAACAACCCCAACCAATACAACTTTATGAATTACTTGCCTCCACACCAACAACCGAATCTGCCCGGATCTTCGCATTATATGCAAACTGCTTATGGTCCCACTGGTCTACCGACGGGACTCCCTCTCCAAAGTCACCCATACCCACATGTGAATAGACAATTACCCTTCTTAGCCACCTTAGACCTCCCTGATCTGTCGATAATTTTAAATGATCTGATCCGTCACTCTCCTCAATGGCCCGCCATACCGGCCAAACTACCATCCGACATCCCTAAATTTGATGGTAAACCAAGAAAGGACCCGAACAATCATGTAATGACTTTTCACCTTTGGTGTTCATCCAACTCCTTGATGGATGACTCTATTCGTTTACGCCTTTTTCAGTGAACCCTCACAGGTTCCACCATGAAGTGGTATATAGAATTACCATGAGGCTTCTTCACCGACTTCAACACCCTCGCTATGAATTTCCTCACCCACTACCAGTTACCGATCCGTTACGAAACGGGAACCGAAATTTTGAGTTCTTTCAAACAAACCAAAGCCACTCATATCTCTGATCACATTCATGAGTGGTGACGGAGACGACGTCTCATCAAACTCGAACTTCCCGATCAGTTGCTGGCATAATGGTTCACGAAATCATTCGTGAATGACATCGCTCATGACATCGCCATGGGTGGAGTTGTCACAGAAGAACAGGCGATCAATCGTGCTCAATACCTCGACCTTGTTTACTCACAAACAAGCACTCTTTATGACTTACTCCCTGACACACCTCGTCCTTCTACTTCTTCTACTTCAACTACTCTTGTTGCTTCTCATGCAGCTTTGACGGTGTGATTGGCACCTTCCATGCCTAACCCCATTTCGTCCAAGCCTCTAGAAACAACCCTAAATCCGTTGCTTCTAATGTTTAAAATGCTCTGTCTCCTACCCCTCCCACCAGCAAGACCTTTGAGGTGAACTTTGTTCAATCTACTCCCGCCGGAAAAAATAAATCCAAAAAAGGAAAGGGTAAGAAAAAGGTGGATAAAAACAATCTGCAATCTGAGAAGACCAAAACACAACCTGTTGACGATAAGGATAAGCGCAAACCCTGATACCCTTGTCTTATCTGTGGTGATGATCACTACACTAAGGATTGTCCAAGACGAGCTGAGGTTACTAAGTTCCTTCAAGGGACCCCGAAACCATCTACTCTGGCTGTGTTGTCACAACCCTTCCCTTCTCAACAACAAGCCCAATTGGTCATTCATGACCAACCTTCCCCCTCCAATACATCCTATGTCTTAATGTGTACATGTGATTCAAAGAAGAATTACATCACACTTACCACTCGAGCCAAAGATTATTCTTCCTCCAAAGAGAAGGTTGATGAAATACCTCCTTCATTGGTCCAACCATCTCTCATGAATCCACCTACCAACGGTCCTCTTCATCTCAAACGACCGAGCCTAGATATAGTTCTTCGCCCTCCACCAAAAGGTGTTGTTCGAAAATATTCTTTCAATCCTCATGCACGTGCTACCCAGAACTACAATATTGTCGAAGATTTGGCCCAAGCACCGTTCACGATGTCAGCCCTCAAAGTCCTTCAGAGTTTTCCTATACAACAAAAGGCACTGTTGAAAGCTATTGGTGGAATCGACCCTACCGATACAAATTTAATAATTTTTGACTTGGAAGATCACATTCCAAGGTTACCCCCTCAACTCACATTCCAAATACAAGTTATTGTCTCCGACAAGAACATTTGTAGAACAGTTATTGATGAGAGTGCCTCAACATGTGTCATGTCTATTACCTACTGGAAAGCCATTGGCTCTCCTCCTTTAACTAAATCCCACAACACACTCAAAGCCTTCAATGGCTCTGGTTTTAAGCCTTACGGTGTCCTCCCTTCATTGCCTATTATGTTAGAAGGCAAAATGGTCAATGTTGAAGTGGAGGTCTTTGACGCTCCTCTCGATTACAACATTCTACTTGGTCGTAGCTGGATCGATTCCATGCGTGCAGTTGTGTCCACTCTTTTCTGTGTCATACATTTCCCACATCAAGAAAAAGTAGTTATGGTACACCAATTGGCCTTCTTTCACTCTGATGCACATACCGGCAACGTACCCTTCATTGCAAAAACCCCCCTGGATATGAGAACATCGGTGTGGGTCTTCTTAAATATTCCTCTTTGATGGGTACTTTCCCCATTACACCACCTGATGTTCCACATCCATTTGTCGCCTCGATCAACATGATCTCCACCTTTGTTCGTGAAACCCCTGTGTTGTAGGACCCGTGGATAGTACCCAACTCCGACAATCATCTTCATTATGGCGACCAAATACCTTTGAGTCCGATCGAATCCACTTATCAATCCATTCAATCGGCAACCCCTTCTACCCCCTCTCTTGGTGATTTATCTCTGGATCCATTCTGTGTCATTTTTCCTACGGACGAGATGATTATGTTTGTTATGTCCATGGAAGGTACCCCTTGGGACGATGGACATCATCATTCCATCCTCTTCCTGGAACAACACACCATTGAGAGTTACCAAACAATCTCGACCTCGTCGACCGTTGTCGTCATTTCTACCGTTCCTGAGTCTACACACGATATGTTTTATGAAGGGAACTTAAGTAAAATCTCACCCACCATCCCCCTCAACATATCCATAAAACCTGGAGTTGTTGAAAATGTGCATATCGGAGCTTCGTGTTCCCATGACGAAGTTGTCACCTACAAGTCTCTTTTCCAAGAATTTCATGACGTCTTCACATGGAGCTATGAAGAAATGTCAGGTATTGACCCCGACATTGTGGTACACAAGATTAAGACATACCCAGGTGCTAAACCCATCCGACAATGACTTCGTCCAGTCCACCCACGTAAAGCAGCCGATATCAAGCTTGAAGTTGAGAAAATTCTCAAAGTTGGCTTTATTTACCCTGTGGCTCTAACTGACTGGGTTTCCAATCTTGTTCCGATTAACAAGAAACAAGGTACGATCCGTGTGTGCGTTGATTATAGAGACATTAATAAAGCTTGTCCTAAAGAAAACTTTCCTACCCCCTTCGTTGACCAGATCGTCGACGATTGTGCCGAAAGTGAAATCTTCTCTCTGATGGATGGTTTCTCCAGATATAATCAAATCAATATCATACCTGCGGACCAACACAAGACCGCTTTTATTTGTCCTTGGGGCACTTTCACCTACCGGAATCTCCCATTCCGTTTAAAGAACGTTGGCGCAACTTTTCAACGTGGTATGTCTTACGCCTTTCATGATATAAAGCACATTGTGTAGCCATATCTTGATGACTTACCTGCTCATTCCATGCACCGTGTAGATCATCCAACACACCTCCGTGTCATTTTCCTTCGATGTTGGTTTTACCATATACGCTTGAATCCCCACAAATGTGTTTTTTGTGTAGAATCCGACCGAATTCTGGGATTTATTGTTTCACGCCAAGGGATCAGGGTAGATCCTTTGAAGGTCAAATCTCGAGGCGATTCTCAATCTTCCTCCTCCTTCCTCACTTCGCCAACTACAAAGTTTGCAAGGGAAGGAAAACTTTCTCCGTTGTTTCATCCCGAACTATGCCGAGCTAACTCTTGGCTTTACTCGATTGCTCAAGAAAGGTTCTGAGTTCGTATGGGATACCACTACTTACAAAGCTTTCAAAGCTTTGAAATTGTCTTTAACTCATACCCCACTACTCTCCCCACCTGATTACAGTCAGGATTATTTCCTTTAACTCGCAGCCTCGGACTATACCATCGCTATGGTTCTAGTCCAGGAGGATGATTCTCATGAAGAACATGTCATTTATTACTTGATTCAGAGTCTCACGACTACCGAAACCAAGTATTTACATGTTGAAAAACTGGCCTTGGCAGTCGTCCAAGCTGTTCAATGTTTCCGACACTATATCCTTTTACGCAAGACTACGGTGATTTCCAACTGCAACCCTATGCAGCACATTCTTATACGCCAATTTCTAGGGGGAAAATACTCCAAATGGATCGTAATACTCCAGGAGTTTGACTTAGAATTCGAATGCGCTAAGTCCAAGAAATCCTTGGTGTTTGTCGAGTTGATATGCGACATTCCCTGCTTTGAGACAAAAAATGTAGCAGAGGATTCATTACCCAATGAATCCCTTTTCCTAATCAGTTCTAATGACCTTTGGTATGGAGATATCATCATATATCTCCAGACCTAGACTTTCTGACCCAATTTTTCTAGCACTGACCATCGTCGAATACGCTACCAATCCCGTCAGTATATTATCCTCGGTGATACTCTTTATCGTCGTGGGATTGACTCTATTTTTCGACGTTGGCTCACGTTTGACGAAGCCAAGAAATCCCTAAATGACTGTCATTCTAGAGAATGTGGTGGTCACATGTCTGGGTATGTTATTTCCCAGAAGATATTACGAGCGGGGTATTTTTGTCCTTTTTTATTCAATGATTGTATAATCCCTGTCCAAAAATGCCACGCTTGCCAAACCTATAACAACAAAATACGATCACACCCTGTGGTCTCCGTTGGTCCTTTTGAGAAATGGGGTCTCAATTTCATGACATGTCACCCTCACTCAGTCGGGGGGCATGGATACATTATTGTAGTCGTAGATTATTTTACGAAATGGGTCGAGGCGATGCCAACATTCGACAATACCAGAAGGACTGCAGCATTATTCATATTCAATCACATCATTGCTCGATTTGGTGTTCCTCAAGCTATCGTTGTTGATCATGGTAGCCACTTTAGAAACTTCATGATGTCTGAACTCACTGAAAAGTTGGGTCTTCACCATGAAAACTCAACACCCTATTCCCACAAGCCAACGACCAAGTTGAAGCAATAAATAAAGTCCTCATTACCATGATTCGACGAATTATAGGGATTCACAAAACGAATTGGCACACGATGTTGTTTGCATCATTGTGGGCTTACCGGACATTCGTTAAGTCTGCTATAAGGTTTACACCGTTCCAGTTACTCTATGGTCTAGAAGCCATCTTGTCGATTGAATGTGAGATACCCTCCCTAAAACTAGCCGTCAAACTTCTCCCAAACACTTTCGTCGAAGAAGAGTGTATGTTGTATCTCATGCAATTAGACGAAACCCGTCGCAATGTCACCCTATTTATAGAAGCCCAGAAGAAACGTGTCAAATCCCAATACGACAAACATGTCAAGCCACACGTTTTCTCCGAAGGTGATCTGGTTCTCCTTTACGAACAAGATCGAGATATGCTAGGAGCCGGAAAATTTGAAGCTATGTGGCGAGGTCCTTATATCGTCAAACGAGTTTTGGATAAAGGAGCTTACGAGTTGGTGGACTACGACGGTATCCTTTTGAGTGAACCCAGAAATGGGTTGTACTTAAAGAAGTACTATGCTTAAGATCACCTATGCATGAGTGCTTGTATTTTATTGTATCATACTTTTTGTGTGTTACTTTAGTATGATTTTTCGTTATTTGGTCTTTGCCCTCGACCGCTTATCTTGCACTGTGTCTGATTTCTAGATGTCGGAGTCTTCGCTACCCATCATTGGCTTCGTCGATGGCGCTAGTCGTAATACTCAGAACCTTGCTTCTGCTGCATGGAAAATTTACGCACCTACAAACGAACTTATCAATCTACGAGGTGTGTGCCTTGGTCATGCGACCAATAATATCACAGAATATAGCATCATTATCGAATTGTTGATTGATGTTATTTCTCTTTATATCCGCCACCTTTTATACGAATCAATTCGCAGCTAGTAGTACTACAGTTAAGTAATGTCTATGTCATCCGAAGTCCTACTTTATTATGGGTATAGTTATGAATTCGCCTCTTGGAACGTTATTTTGATTATATCGAATATCAGCACATTCCTAGATGTCTAAATACATTGACTAATGCCTTATCTAACTATGTGTTAGACAGACATTTGGGATACTCATAAACCAATCACACATCACATGTATTATACAACACAAAATAAGCCAGTAGAAGCCGTATATATGTATATAACGATCAAAATGTTTTACAAAAACTTTATGTCCAAAGATCAAAATCTCAAAATACAAAGCCCGTAGCTTCTACAAAATAGCATCACAGATGATGCTCATGATAACAAACAATTGCTCGAGCTACCCTATGGAGCAGTCGACTAAGAGACTTGGACACGCCCACAGTATGGCGCTGATAACATCTCAGGATCTCCCCAATAGCGATATTTGGGACATCCGCAGTCAACCCCTCTAAGTTTTATTCCACTGCCTCATAGTCCTCGGCATCCCATCTCGCCACTGGATCTGCTTATCCTCACCTCTTAATGGGAGACGTTCCTAGAGGTCAATACAGCCCCACATCTGTGTCATCAAAAGGAAAAAAAATTATTAGTCCTTGGATAAACATAAAAACATTTCAAATAATAAAATTTGCAAAAACATTAAAAAAGAACAAAATGTGTACTTCTCACCTAAATCACCCCACTGAGCATCCTCAGGCAGGACCAAATACGGATCTCCTCGAAAATCCAAATCGTCATATGTGTAGTCATTGATCATCAACATCTAGGGCCTCAACCAATCAAAAAATGAATCATTATACTTGATTATAGGCCCTACTACATGTCGAGCCATGAGGTTACACCACCTCATCATCCTCGGATTCTGTGGGGATGGTAAACCCAAATCTACCTGTAGTCGCAGCAGTGGGACCCTCTCGAGGAAGAATGACACCAAAAGTGACCCGTACCCAAACTGCTTCAGGTCACCCCTTTTGCACTTTATCAGTTGCCTCTTCATACTGCGGAGAACCGCGTCCGACCAGTTGAAAACTCGAGGCTCTGTGCGCTCTATGGCGTATTGGAAATAGATCTGGAGAGCCATGTGCAGAGTCATGCTCCCAACCATGCGTGTAATAGTAAACAAGATAGTCTGTAGGGTCAAATATTGGACCCCCCAAATGGCAACCTTACACTGGCTTTTCTCTGCCTCGGGAACACAATATCGGTGAACATACTCGCTCATAGGAAGTTTGCCACCTCTACCTCCGGTCAAAGTAGCATGCTACCCACGTCGTGACAACCCCCTCAGAAAATAGATATCCTCGATATCTAGTGTCAATGTGTGGACTCCTACGTGAAATAACTGTTGATCCATGTCCCACATGTGGACCAGGTACTCTAGCAATCTGAGTTGGGCTCTCATGCCCGGGATCCTAAAAAATTTTAAGAGCCCACATTCCCGGAGGGCAACGACTGTACTCGGGTCATTCCCGACAATGGAATCATCCTCCTCATGTTCTCTTTCCCTCCATTCCAACATCATGATGGTCAACACCTGCAATGGAGCCATGAGAAGGAAGTCAACAACTTTTTTTAAACTCTTGCATAATTTTTTATTGAGCAAAACCACACACAAAAATCTATTTTTGGCCCTCACAGGTGAACCTTTTGCACAGTGCAATATTCTCGCAAGTGCACTGAAGCCCACCTAAGAGAATCTTATATTCTCGTAGGTCCCAAATGGCCCACCTGCGAGAATGCTTGACCATATATACCGACCCTAAAATGGACTCAAAACTCTAAAATTACCAATAAAAATCAAAAGTAAACCATGGAAAATCAGGAGATTACCTTGTTGGCTGAAACTGTTTGTCGAATGATCGCTTGTGCCTCCTGCAATCAAGCAAAGAAATTTGGGGGAAAATGAGGTATGTTGGAATTTTTTTTGGCAAAGTAACAATGAAATGGTTAAAAAGACTTTTCCACCCATATTTATTCACTTTTTACTATTTCTTGTTGATTTTTTATATTATTTTTATTGCTTTGCTTAAAAAAACCTAATACCCTAATAGCCTTGTGAGTATGGTTTTTCGCAGAGATAGCAACTTCGAAGTCTGAACGACGAGGCACGAGTGTTTTTTATTTTTGTCACATGTACGACTACTTTTTTAGGGGTTTTGTAGGAAAAACCTCGAGCTCAATCTTCGTTCGTTCTCGCGCTCGAAAATACATGAGAATGCAATCGAGTATATTTTTTCTCGTCTTTTCGTACTCCTCATAATAACATGAAAACAACGAACGTAAGGGAGTATCCTATAAGCTCTTTCACGCTCCATAAAAACGAAAATATTGCCGAGCGATCTTGTTTTTTTCACGTTTGTTAAAGTATTTGAAGAAAACGTTCGACGGGCGATAGTTTATCACTTTTTCGGTCTCGTTAGACTCGTTTACGAAAAAGGAACTAGGAGAGTTCTCTTTAAGTGTTTTTCAGACTCTTAAAACATGAAAAACCCTCAAGTTTTCTATCCTTGGACTCGTTAAACAAACATCGAAAGACCCGTAATGGGACCGAACCACTCCTTCTTAGGGTTCGTTAAACATACTCTGAAGGACTCATCTAAAGGATGAGCTTACATCGACAAGCATATGTTATCCTCCTCAAGCTTGTGTAAAAATAAAGAGGTACTCGCCAGAGATGGTTGGGGAAATTTTGGGAAAGGGATATGTTTTCATATTTGTGTTAATGGCAGTAAGCATCGCTCTTGAACATGACACCCCCTATTCGCCATTTGAATCTAGGTTGGTAAATCCATTTGTCTCTCGTCCGACTTTCTACAAGGTCATATCTTGAGTCGTCTTTGAGTCAGTGTTGCCAAGTCCTTTGTTGTGTCGTTCATATGTTCATGAGAAGTTCAAACGAGCCCTCCATTGAGTCGGCCATCTACAGTTGTCCATTCTTACTATGTCGCCCTTTCGTGTGTCTGTTTCAACTCATATTCATACTTTCATTCACCCTCAAAATCTGTTACTTATTTCGTGTCATTGATGGGGGATACATCAAGGCCCTCCCATGACAAGTCTTTTTCCGTCGACTCCAACTCATAATCCAAGAATAATACTTAGAAATCATTTAGTACCTTGGAACTTGCATGCCTTAATAGCAGGTCTCTTCGCTTTCGACAGGCATTTGACATCATTGATCCCTGATCGAGAGATCCCGCCGAGTGTTCGACTTCAGCTCATTCATTCGCATTCGTTCGGATTGTACTTCAGTACCTTGGGAGTCATTGACATCAATGGTGATTTCCCTCGCACTTGTTAATGGTTTTCATGTAATCACATGGCTAGATTTGTACTTTCAGGTGACGGGATTGAAGACCCTGGGTCTCATATTTTTTATCTAGGCTACGATGGAGTATGTATGATTTGTATCAACACATAGATCCACTTTGTATGTCGTGTGGCTATATATTAATTTAAGTCTTCTAACATAGATCCACAATGTATTCCTGGTGGCTATGTAACATTTTGATGACATGGATCCACGGTGTATGATTGGTGGCCATGGCCTACGTTTATAATTTCATTCATTTGTGATCTGAGCATGGGAATGCCTACCTCATAACTGGTATTATATTCTGCAGATGCTTGGTTGTTTGCAGGTTTTCAATTAGGTGTGCTCCTTGTTTCTGACACACACACGCATTTTACAAAGTATTTCAGCTGTCACAAGTTCCAGCCTCATACTTTGGGGGGCATTTTGTTACACATTATTTTGGTCACTCTGGTGATGTCTCTACAGTGATGTGTTCAGGCTCCCACAAGGAATTTTTGCCTGAGAAAAGTGACTGCTATCTTCTTCCAAAAAGCATATTTTTAAGATGAGTTCCCAGGTTGCCTATGTTATAGGGTGTGAAAATCCTTCATTCTTGCAAGCAACCCTATACTTGGAGTGTGAACTGTTTGTAGTTTGCTCTATAGGTAGGGTGCGAACCTGTTTCAAAGCTTGGAAAAGAGAAGAGGTTGCGAAGGTTCTAGAAGGGAATCTTCTAAAAAATGAGTTGGCATTCGCATGGTTGGCATCCTATTGACTTCTCAGATTTAGTGGGATCATCCTCATCCATTTAACCATCTCTCATTCTCCTATATATTGAAAGGTTTCTCATGGAAAAGGTTAAGCAAGTTTGAATGAATAATTGAGGAGAGAGTTGTGTGAAGAACTCTATTTGGATAGCAGCTTGAAGACTCTATTTTGTCTATCAAGTTGTACTAGATCTTCTTCATGCAAATGTAGAGCAAGTGTGTGTGTTGGAACCAAGGGTCACTGAAAGGAAGCTTGCGACATCAAGGCGATCTGGTTGTATCTTCTACTTTTATTTAATATAATACAGTGGCATGTCCCTTTTCCATAAAATCACTCTTATTTTATTGCATAACTCCTTGATCATATGCATAGGTTGACATTAAATATACTTTGTTATCTTCACTTTGGTCGGTTTGTGTTGTCTTGGACATGATTTCACAAGAGCACCGGAGAAAAGAAGGAACAACAGAGACCTAAGGAAGCGATATAAAGGTATGTCACTCATTCCTTCTCTGTAGTATATTCAATGACTGCAACTTAGAGAAAGAGTCATGTCCTGTCCTGTTTTGTTCTAGATCCAAGTGGATCTAGGGAGATCTGTTAGTGTCCGCACCTACCGATTTATCCAGTAACATTCACGTTCTCCTACTCATTGTTTCGATTAAGTATCAGTTCCTTTTATAAATTAAATCCCCAAGGGCACGCTACTACCATAACAGTCAGAGAAATAAGATTGTTTCCTTCACTGACTCCAAACTACCCCTCTGTTTTGTATGGACCGGTGTTACTTTGCTGACACTCCCCCAGTTTCGAACCTACAATGTAGAGATAAAACTGAACCTAACTTCACCGACTCCAAATTGCATATTCGTTGTCAGCCCCTATGTTAATCTCTTCATGTAATTGCATATGTACTTGATTTAGGATGTCTACAGTTTCATTTGTTTAAAATAGTACGCTTAAACCTTGCATTGCATTTGTTCCTTATCATTGGTCTTGGTCTCCTTTGTGGGTCTCGGGGAGTCATTTCTATTAAGTTTTTTTACCACTCATTTCCATTGCTATTTTGATGAAATATTTTTTTCGTTCAATGAAATATGTGGGCGTCGTCGATTTGTAATTGTACCTTTTCCAAACGCTCTTCTGCCCAAGGAGTTTCTAGACAATTTGTGTTGGTAATTTTATATTTGTTGTTTACCTCTAGGGTTTTGTACTATGCACAACCATAGAAAAAATGAGCTTTAGATGTTTTTTGTTCTTTGTGTTTTGTAGCCAATATACGACAATGATAGCCGATGTGATGAGATCAAGTGTTATGGGAAGGGTTCTCTAGCGATTTTTGTCGTTTGTCTATGACGAATGAGAAATTGTCACCTATTTTTATAGTTTTCACTGCCACCTTTTTTTCAGTTTTCACATATGTGATTTTTGTCGTCTAAAAAATCACCCCTTGTTTTCACAGTTGTTTGGTCCAAATTTGAAATATCCATCGTAGAGTGACAATCATAATTCCCTCTCCATCCAAATAACACAATCAACAAAAATTTTCAAAAGATTCAAAGAAATTTGTATGCAGTTGCAAAATCTTCCCACAACTACTGTATCAAATGAAATTTACCGTTGCATTCATTTCCCTTTGCATTTTCCTACTACAATTCACACCTGCCAATCCAATCATTTCCCTTTGCATTTTCCTACTACTGTTCACACCTGTGTTGAACAACCTAATTTTATGGTGGGGTTAAAATTAATTGAATACAATATAGAGTCTGAGATGTGTCCAACAAGTTAGGTAGTCGTCCGACAAGGACAATATTTGAGAGATGGAAGAGCATACTTCCACCAGTCAAAAAATATTGCGGAGAATTTTGAGATTGTAACACACCCACTATCATAATTTTAAAAATTTCGGATTAATCTCCCACAAGTGAGAAACCTCTAGAAAACCCGCATTTGCGAAATGCCAACCCCTGGTTAAATATCGGGATTCGGTGTTTCTAATGTCAAACTCATCCTCCGAACTCCAATGCGCCCCTCACGCATTATCTCTCTAGGTTGGCTCCGTTCTCATGTGACCCGTTACCATACGTCCACCGCTCTATAGCTACCCATCGGGGTTTCGGGGCTTCGGGATTCCTCCTGTCGTGAGTTTCTTGTTATCAAAAATCTCGAATTGCCGAACCCCGATCCCTCGGGATCTTCTGACACGCGTCCTCATCATGAACGGCTCAGATCTCTTTGGGAAATCGCGCATCGCGATTTCAATATGTAACGGTTCTATACTCCCTAAATCTCCGATGGTAAAAATCCCGATGCCTCCCAAACGCTGACACGTATCCTGCCGAGTTCAACGGT
>JZKD02S1677807.1:11066-23654 GCA_000966675.3 Picea glauca
CGCGCACGGAATCCACGGCTAAGTTTATTCCCGCGCATATAATAGAGTGGTTATATAAATATATATAACATGGTTATATAAATCAAAACTATGGAGCAATCCGCGCGCAAACATATGGTTTAAAACCATACAATGTGGTCATATGTATTGGGCCACGAAACCTTGGGTCAGGGCTAAGCCCCGACCCGCCCCCCTTTCCATAAATTACAATGCATAAACATAAATACAATGTAACCCATATCCTTTACAAGGGCTAAGCGGCGGTGTATTAGTTAAAGGAGGTTGGTGAAGACTCGGGCGGAGGTGGAGGTCACCCGTTCGAATCCGGTTGACTCCACATAATTTTTGAACCAACACATAAACCAAAATTGGGGTGCCACGTGGCAACCCTTGATTGGGCCACGTGGCACCCTTCTATTCGCCCAAAATATGCCACGTGTCACCATCCGATTGGACAACCACCATCCAATAAAAATATGCCACGTCATCAAACTGCCACATCATCATGATGGTACGGCCCTGCCACGTGGCCGTACGGACTGTACGGACTGCCCAGTCAACACTTTTTTTTCCTGTTTGACTTTCCGAACATATCACTATATCTTTCGCTCCTGACGTCCGTTTGAGACGAAACAAATTGCGTTGGGTTCGTGACGACGAGGGCTACGCTCACGTCCGATTTGAGGCAATTCCGAGAACGTCAATTTTTGGGCTAAAATTTGACCCCTGGTCCAGATTTTGATAAATTAATTACTAGAAATCCTATAACTTCAAAGGACCATTATATTTCCCTTAGAAGGACCATTATAACTTCAAATTTCTTCTTAAAATTTCAATACATATCTAACAAATAGTAATATTTATTTCAATCTACCTCCAAATAATTCAATACATATCCAACAATAACAATATTTATTACTAAAAGCATATATTATTGTAATACTTTGTAATATTAAGATAAATTATATATTTTATGTTATAATATTTTCATGTAACTTTTTATATATTCTATACACAAAAGGCTAGACTAGTAATATATAAGATAAATAAATTGTTGAAAATATTGTTGTCATTGATGTCAAAAATAGGGGGAGATCACAAATGTCCAGGAGAAATATTACAAGATGGATATTGTTGGAAATATTGTTTTTGGATTTTTGATGCTTAGTTTGGATACCCTATCTTTGAAGGATTTTTTTACCCTCGACACCTAGTTCAAATGAGAGCATATGTTAAATGGTTGGAAATCTTATTCTGATACCTTTCCAACGGTATTCCCTCTAATTCCCTAGGAATGAGGAGGTGTGAATTTTTTCGTCCGACAACCCAACCAAAAAATTTAGGTCGGCTTAGTCAGTCTTTATAGGTTGACCCTAAAAGTGGGGACTAAAATGAGATAAAAACATTATAGATGTGCGCATTTGAAGAGTATCCAAGTAAGAGATCAAGTCTGAGGTGTGCAAAAGTGACATGAGGTGTGCTAAAGGAGCAGTGGTGTATTTTTGGGATCTAAAGGTGTGCAAGAGAAGTATGAGGGGTTTTTCTTGGGATTTTCTTGTTCTTAAGGAGCGCTATGAAGGATTGAAGGTTTGTGATGTTGCAAAGTGCCTTGTTATGAGGTTTTGATGCTATAGTTTGGGATCATATTATGGGAATGATGCCATGAGGCTAGCTAGGGAATGAAGGATAAATGTGACTAGGGTTTGAAACTATGTCTGAAGTATGAAGCATGCAAGGAAGTCATAAGTACTATGTGTATGAAAATATTGGATTGATGTCTACACATATCTTGTTGATTTGGTGCTCAGGTGAGGGGATTGGTGTCTCCAATAGGTCGGTGCTTACAAATATTTTAATACTAGGTTGGTTCCTACATATGTTGTTGAGTTGGTGCTCAGTTGAGGATATTGGTGTCTCCAATAGGTTGGTGCCTACATATTTCTAAGTTGGTGCTCAGTTAAGGATATTATTGTCTCTAGTAGGTTGGTGCCTACAATATTTTTAACAGGAGGTTGGTACCTAGAGACATTTATAAAGACAAATTTATGGTTTTCTCCCAATTGGTTTTCCATGTTAAACTCTGTGCATTGTAATTCGAGTTTATATGTGATTATAATTTCTTAGATAATGAATGATTGGTGAATGGTTAAATAAAGTAAAAAGTATCTTATATCGATTCACCCCCCCTCAATATAAGAATAATTTCAACAACTGGTATTAGAGTAGGTTCCTTCATAAACAATTTAACCACTGGAAGACAGATCTTGAGAAAATGTGGATTGTAAGGAGGCTCTCCCTATAAACAAATCTCCTTTGTTCGATGGAACAAAATATGCATCATGGAGTATAAGAATGAAGATATATTCAAAGGCCCTTGGGTTTGGTATTTGAGAATCAATCACAACAAGTTATACAGATGAAGTTAGGAAGGATTCACGTGAAAATAATGAAAAAGAAATAGATTTCATCTTGAGTGGCCTAACAGATTCTGACATTGTCAAGGTATTGAAGTGTACATCAAATAAACAAATTTGGGACAAGCTACAAAACATTTATGAAGAGAGATCCAGTGAAGAGAGATATGGTGATTGTTCCAGCTGTGAATCCGAGACAGAAAAAGAACAATTTGTGAGAAAGCTAAAAGGAGGACCTAAAAAATACAAAGGTAAGCTACCCTTCAAATGCTTTAATTGTGATAGAAAATGACATTTTGATGCTAAGTGCCTATATGAAGAAAGGGAAGATAGTGATGATGAAGAAGAATCTCTCTCCTTAACCATGGAAACAAATCCTACTAATGAAGAAAATGAAGATAATCAGAAAGAAAAGCCAGATTCAACAGAAGAAGATCTTGAAGTAGAACTCGTTAGTGTCTTAGAAGAAATAGATAAGCGTAGAAAAAATAATATAAAGTAGAAGGAGCATTTGCATAAATATGAAGTAGAGGATCAAGATCTTGAAGAAATAGAGAACACAATTATCATCCTGAAGAACCAACTAGAAGAGGAAAAAAAGATATAAGAAGTAGTGAGAAGCCAACTGAAAGAAAATAAAGAAAATTGCAAGCTAGAAGTTGAAATAGTTTTCTTAAGAAAGGAACTAGAGAAAACAACTGATCAGGTGAATAGAAACTTGAACTTTGGAAAGAGTGCCGAAATATTAGATAATATTCTCAGTTTCCAAAGGTCACCATTCATCAAGACAGGTCTTGGATATGGTGGAAAAAAAAAAACCCGGGGGACATGCAAGCACTAAGGTCAAATAGCCATTAGAAAAGGAAAATGAAGAAAAGCTTAAAATCTATGCCAATATTCTCAAAGGATCCATAAAAAATGAAAGCAACATCATGAAAGGCAATGATGACCAACAAAAACCCGATTCTTCATAACAAGAATGAGTTCATAAGATTTGTTCCACCAAGAAGGCCTTTCACAAACCGATATCAAAATCTCTTTCTTGGTTGTTGTTTTTCTTTCAATAGTTTTGGTCATAAGGAAATAGATTGTAGAGCTTATGCAAGAAGCGATCATATGAGAGATAGAAATAGAGGTTCTTATAAAACCTCAAAGGATGACTATGTAAGTGACAAAACCATAATTTATCATGGGTTTGCTAACATAAATTACAATTCATTTGCTCCTTTACTTGATTAGAATATTGATTGTTATAACTGCAATAACTATGGGCACATAGAACGTTACTGTAGAATCAACATAGTAGGACCTCCTAAACAAAATAGGGAAGAAGATGTTATTTCCAAACATAAAAAAGAATACTCAAAGGTTTGGAAAAGGAAGCAAAAGCAAGAAACATGGAGAGATGAAACCGTTTGTTATGAGAGAGGATGTGATAATGTAGATGAATATAGTAGGGAGATTCATTGTTTGATTCTTACTCAAAACATTACACCCCATTTATAGAAAAGGTAAGGCTATGGAATTTCCTTCTAAAAATGGAAATTCAAGTTTACAGTACTCTTTTGGACAAGAGAATTCATCTAATTGGTCCTTGTCAGAAAGGAACGTGGAGGCATAAACAAATTCAAATAAAGTCAATACTAAATATTCACCCCATTCATAAGACCAATGTCATGACTTTGGAGTGGAAGGTTTGATCAATAAAAACAATCAAATAGAATGATCAGTGTTGGATACTTCTAGCAAAGACAACCTGGATAATGATCAGTTAGAGATACACTTTTAAATTGCACATTGGAGTGTTTGAAGGGAACACCAATCTTAGGGGGAGCAACCCTTTGCCATTGATGTCAAAGAGGGAGAAGTTGCAGACAAAGAACAAAAATATTAGACCAGTCATATCAATGAATCAAGTGATTGTGGTGGAAATGGGTGGTGGAAGAGAGACAAAGGAGGATGAAGGGGTAGAGAGCATGATGGATAATCAGATCTCCATCCCTTCACCACCTCTACCATAATATTAGACCCCCTTCATAAGGATCTAATTTTCAACACTAGTTTAAGTAATTTTATCATAATGTTTTACTTCGAACTCATAATAGGGAACTCTTTATATCATTGGAAATATATTTCATAGATATACAATGTTTCTTTTAAAAGTTTGTTCCGATTCTACTTAGATTGGAAACAATTTACAAAATAAAACACATATTCGTTCGAGGGAAAAATGATTTTTTTTATATTATATTTTGGCATAAATTTTCACCCCAAACTCAGAATTTAGCAATCCTTATATTTACGTAAATATCTTGATGAGAGACGCAAATTTATTATTATACATTTTATAATTCTCAATAGTTTGAGGTAGTTCTTAGAATTTAAAAATAAATGGATAATGTCAAAATATTTGTCATTTTTTTATTTAACTTGTAAAAATTTGTCAACGATAGGAAAATTTTAATATAAAAGTTGTATCCTTCATCAAAATATTTCCTATGGTATAAATAGCACTCAATTCTGATGTTGGGGTGAATATTATGCCAAAAATACATGTAACAACCTCCTCGTTACGACGACAACCTCTTATAACAAGTGCAAATTTTTTTTTTTTTTATTTGTGCGCGTGTGTACAAGGATAATAAATAAATTCGACTCAGAGTCGCCATACGATGATGAACATGGCGCATGCAACTACAACAACAACATAATGATCTAAGACGCACATCAATCATCTGCAAGCAATGAACGACAGTCAACCGACAATAAATAAGACTGACTACCCGCCCGTCCTACCCTGCAATGGTTAGGACCTCCAAGACACATAAGCAACGCTCAAGCCCAGGTTCCCATCGATTTTAACCATTTAAGGTCTCATGGCTGGCGACTGTTCTAAGGAACATGGAGGTGTCTACAAGCCACCCGACACAAGTAGACCAAGCCTTCTAAGCTAAAGACAAAAACATAACCATCGAGATTTGCAACAACACGATTATCTACATTAAAGCATTTTACGATAGTGTGTCATTACTAACTCGTTACTACTATTACAATATTGCATTGAAGGTAATACATTTAATCAAAATATAAGACATTGGAAACTAATATAGCAAATAAAGCAATTAACAAGACAATAATATAACCATTGATATAGCCAATAACCAGGTTATCTATATTAAGGCAAAGGCCTTAGTGAACCATATTATCTCATTAAATTTCTCACTATACTATTACAGTATGCATTGAAGGTAATTCATTGTTAAGAGGGTCCTAAAAGAATTTGAACTTTGACCTTGGCCAATTATTCAAGGATATAATGGATCATTAATTAATCCCACTAGCTTGCATAAATTATAGCTTGGCCATAATCTAATATCAAGACATCCTACTCAACCCACTTAGCAAGGTTAAGAATATGCCCTCATATTCTTACTCACCATTCACCTTATATCATTAATACAACTAGTAGGGCCACCTCTAAAATATTCATAATCACACTCCAATAAATCATAGATTTTTGATACAAAGGTAACAGTCTAAACACTAAATGTTGTCATTAAATAAATAGTAAAATAATCAAGGCATTATAATAAAGCAAAAGCTAGGTAATTAATTCTAGAGCGTAGATAACAATACGACCTGGCAATAAGATAACAATCACCTTATATCTTATATGTGGCCATTAAAAATAGAACTACAATAACATTCCCATAATGATAACATCATTACATTTTATATTATAAAAACTTTTCAATAAAATGACAACACATTACATCTTAGGGGTTATCAACAATAACATTTACACCTATTTTATTTTGCCACCATGCTACATTTACATCTTACAACATACATTACAGTAACATTACATTTACCTATTATAACAACCATATGTGTTTATCAATAAGCCATATATGCCTAAAAACAATATTCTACTGAATAATCCTTTAAATTCTGAATCATGCTTATTCACACTGTAAACTTGAATTAAGCAGCAAGTAGGGCTCTCGAATGTTGTTGGTTTTCCTAACACACAAATGGAGTAAAGAGTACAGGTTCTATAAGAGTGAACAAAGTAGAAGGAAGGCGCGGAAACCCTGTCGGCATGATAAAATCTAAAGCGAAACATATATGCCTGTTAATGACAACCTACAACCAACGCATCAGAAAATTGAAATCTAGTTACAAAGAGTAAATCATTAATCCAATGGGTGAGTGAAAAGGATAAAACCACCAGAATGTCTATAGATTTCATAGCTTAAGGATTGCAAAATAAAATAACTCTTTAAACAAAGCCACTATGAATAACATTGAAACCCTAGTTGGGTCATTATTATATCCAAGTTACATATATTTAAATATGCAAAGATAATCAAATAAAGAATATTATAATTCCTTTTTAACAAAAAGAGAACAATGTAAAATGCTTATGTCTATTACAAAGACACCTCTAAATTGTAACCCTATCTTTGTAAGTCCAAAAAGAGTCTATTATGAACAAATAAAATCACAAACGCGAGCATGAATATGACATTAAATAGTTTATGAATCTATTGAACTCATTAACGAGTTTATGTCCAATCTTGTAAACCAAAAATAATAAATAATCTTAATCTTAGAAACCCTATCATGCAGGATTAAACAAATCTGATTTAAGTCAAGCCTTTACTGTCATTCCTGAGTAAGATAAAAGGAAACGACAGTGTAGAATTAAGGCACATTGACTTCGAGATTGAAGATACAGGTCTGTTGGTCACAAGAAATGAATCGCTGAGTGGTAAAAATCAACTTACAGAGGTTAAACACCCAACGAGTTAAAACGCTGGGATTGACCCTTCTATAACACCCCGAGGTAAAGATTTTCTTAACCAACACACTCTGGCAGTCTAGATTTCGCATCAATTCCACCCAGGTTGGGATTAGGTCGATTCTCTCAGTCTGCACATTAAATGTTGGCGTCCACCACTTGAGCATGCAAGCGCTCATGCCACAGTTCTAATAAAACTTCAAAACCCTATCTGAATCTTCAAACAACGAGCATAACAGGGTCATCTATCTCCTTGAAAGAATCAACAATAATGGACAAAACCACACCCTAAGCTGAAGACAAAATCATAGTCTTGGGTTTTGAGGACTGGACTGCAATTCAGAGCCACGGGATTTGACCACAAGCATGATCTTCCTCATTTGTTGACCAAGGCATGAAATTGACAAAAAACAAAGGGGCAGAGTTGCTAATTGGGGATGGAGACACAATAACAAATACAAGGCTAGAGTTTACTCAAATTACACAGTAAAATTTCTACAGCAAGATAAATACACAAAATTTCGCCGGAGTAAGTAAATAAAGAAAAACCATTCAATCCAACGAGATCCCACACTGAATGAGGTTAAATATTCTTCCATCTAGATTACCCAATACACCTGCAGATCTAACTCATAAATCCTAATGCATTCTACTCTACTAATCAAGAGAATACCTTTGCCTGATCTCCCGCTTCGAATGACGTCCTCTCTCTCCGTGCCGCTCCCGCTCATCGAATGACGTCCTCGCGCTCAATGCCGCTCCCGCTCGCCGACCGTAGATACCTCATCGGTACCTCCTAGCCAAAGCTAGGGGTACTCTGCTTCCCCCTTAGCCCCCCGAGCCACAAAGGGGCTACACACTATCCAGATGGTACGTCTATCTCCCAGCTCGCCTCGCAAGGCCGAGCTACCACTCCTCTCGGAGCTAGGAAATCCCAACTCCCACAAGTAAATTAGTCAAGTCACTAATCCGGCAGCGTAATGTTACGCTAACAGTCGATCCCCTTCTTCCTCCTCCTCCCTCTCTTTTATAGAGTTTTAGAACTTCCCATTTTCCCCTAAATCTCATTTAATTTAAGTTTTAAATAAAAATCTTCTAAAATTTCTCCTTCGTACAAGTGTCATTCATCCCCCACATTCCTCCAATAATTATTTTCTTTAATTTATTAAATTGTCTTATTTCTCTCACCCACCTAGAGTTACTCCTAAATTTACTCCTAGGTGTCCCTAGATTCCCTTACAGGTTTTAAAAACTTGCCCTAAAATGAAGTTGCTAATTTAGTTCAATTTAGAAGGTTCTTAATTGCAGATTCTTTACTAAGTTGGCCTCTCGCTTTTTACCATAAGTTCCCCTCTTTCCCTTTTTATGTTACCTCCATCCCCTAGTTTCCTAAATTTTATAATTTTCCTCTTTCCCCTTTTTATTAGAGCTAAAAACGAAAGTTGAAATTTAACCCCTTTTCCCTTTTATTATTAATTCAACATCTTTTAAAACTATCAAAAGTTAAAAATAATTAATTTCTTCTTTATATATTTTTTTTATCCACCGATTTTATTTAATTTCTTACTCTTTTCATTTTACCTCAAAATTTATGAAGACCAAATTATTACGTAAGGGGTTTTTATTTTAAATTTTATTATTATAATTTTGTATAGAAATTTTCTCAAGGGTAGACAAAATCTTACCCCTAGCGAAGTTTTTAGACTTAGGACTTAGATTCTGAACTGGGCGACATTTAATTAGGGGAGTTGTATTAAAAATTCTTAAAGTGTTGATTGTCTTAGGGCCATCTAGGTTCGTTCATTTATCATCATCAATGTGACATGCCCTTCAGGACACACTATGTGCTCCAAGGGTGCCACTCGCCTCTTTTGTTTCTTTGCGCAACGTGCCCTTCAGGATGCACTACGTGCTCCAAGGGTGCCACTCGCCTCTTGACTGATTGGTAGACATCAGTAACCCCTGGAGTCAACACTCCGCCAGGTGAACTTGTGGGAGACTAAGGGCTTCTAAGGAATAAGGCCCCCGCCTTATTGCGCGCCCCTTAGAATCATCGTGAGCGACTGTTGCAGTCTGCCCTCACGACATCATGGGTCCTCTCGAACTAAGTAATCGTTAACCTACGATTTGAGCCACGGTGGGAGTGCTAGTAGGTTGTGGCAGGGCTGTTGACCACACCTCTCCCTCAACCTCTCTGGTAGTCGTGTGTGGCCCCTTTACTCCATATGTGAGTCTGGTCGACAATCTATCGTCAGCCTGCATCATCAACAAATCATGTTAGAACATGTCCACATCATATCATCTAATCAAATGTTTTAATATCACAGTAAATCAATCAAACCCCAATAGCACACTCTCTAACTTGATCTGGAGTCCAAGGGGTTCCTTCGATGCCTCTGCATCCTCAAGGTCTAAAACCCTGCACACTCAGTAAAACCGAGTCAATAGCACCTGTCTATGTCAATGTAGTAAAACAACATGTCATCTACCCATAACGCATCATAATCAAAGTCAAATGTTTTAATATCATGATAATCCGGATCACTTGCGAGCAAGTGTCCTCAAAGAATAAGTTCGCTCAGTGCACTAGAGCGGGATGTTACAATACAAAACTATGTTATTTTGTGTCAAAAAATTGTAGGAAGGGTGGGGATTTGATTCTCTGAATTGGATCTCCACCCATCCACCACCTCACCCACATGTCCTCACTTCTTTGATTCCTCTCCATGACTCACCACCTCCCACCATCACTCCAGGTGGTGTTAAAAAAATGTTTATTATTATTATTATTATTATTATTTTTTAAATGTTTTTATTATTTTTTTTTTAATTTTTTTTTTGTGGTCTTATTTCATGAAAGAAAAAATATGGGTTTCATGAAGTTGTTACTACAATGCAATGTTGTAGTGTCATTATCTTGTTGAATTTTTTTGTTTTGTTGTCTTTTTTTTCATCATCATTGTGTTGTCTTAGCGTTGTAGTTACAATGCTCAAAATATTAAGACATATGCTATCATTTTGCATCTAAGTTGTGTCATGTTGTCTCATATGTGCATTATATTAGTTTTGTTCATGTGTCACATGGATTGATCATGAATGTCTTATGTCATTATAACATCATTTAGCGTTAAATTATTGTCATATTCATAGCCATACAGTGTCATGTTAATGCCCTCATGAACTATACGATAAAAAAATTATGTTTTATGATATTGTTGTTTTATTTGAATGCACTTTCAATGTCATTATTCCTGGGAGTTCCAATTGATCATTGATAAGAGTACAAGTTGTAGAATATAATGTGAAGAATCATAAGGTGATTGTGAAGGGAATTATAGACCTTGATGTAAAGAATCATCGGGTCACTATGAAGGGTGAAGGGGGTGATGGTGGTGGTGAGGGGGGAGGGGTTAGGGGCAAGGAGAGGAAACAAATAAACAATGGAGGGAAAATTTTAGAGGAAATAATAGCACCATATTTTATATAACTTGATATAGTCAAAGTGCATCACACTCAATACACCAAGTCACTAGTACAAAATGACAAATTTGTGACCAAGAAAAACAACTAAAACACGTATATAAACTACTATTATTGGGGAGATGACTAAGAGTGTTATTTTTTAGTCCTTTATAATGTGACTAAATTTTAGTCGTATTTATCTTAGTTGTTTATTGGTTGATCTAATTCATCAACTTGTAGTATATTTAGTAGCTTAATTGTAGTGCCCTCTTTTTATTTGACTTTATTTGACTGATATTTTGATAATTATTTGAGGGCATTATGGTTGCAAGAATGATCTAGTTGGTCCAAACACACACTTATGGATGATGTGATCTAGACTTTTTATTTGTTTTGGTTTGATTATTGCTTGATGTATACATATATCATTTTATGGTTTATGTTTTGATACCCTTGTGATGGTATGATATAGCTATATTTTGTTATATGATGTAATGATTTATTGTGGCCTATGAGTGGATTGAACTGTATATTGATATTGAAAATGAATACATGATTACATGATGAAATCTGTTATGTTATATGATGCTACTGACAATTTTTCAAGTGCAACTAGAAGAACCACAGGTGCATAAGGACTCCCAATTGAGTTGAAATATATGGACCCAATATGGGGTCGGGTTATGTATGATTGATATGTATATGAATTTGTTTATTGTTTATTCATGACTATTAGATAATGTTCGACAAAAAATGGTATTTCCACACAAGACAAACACCTTAAGCAACCGCTCACACAATTAGATCAAATATTGCTACACTAGTGTTTTACTTGGTTAAAACCCTCAAATAGGGAAATGGTCCATGACTCTGTCCAATGCAACCACTTGAGGAAATATATTAATGCAAAAGAAAATTATTGTACATAATATTTTTCCACAATCGATCTTCAACAAATGACACTCCATAAATAGAGATGATGGATTGATCGAGTGTCAAGCCACATCTCAACATAGTCATTAGTATTGAGGAGAATATGAATCGTCGGATCACTTTATGTCTATAACATATCGTGACTATCAGATTACATAATTACAAATGCATATTAAAGAAACACACTAAATAAACACACTTTTACCTAAAGATTCATTAGACCAAGTTGATCTTAACTAACTACTAAATGTCTAAATATACTAACATCCCCCCTTAAGGACAACTTGGGATAAGATTGAAGGATTTACAAATGTGACACAATAGGAGAAGGAGGGAGGCACTAGAGCCTATGCCTCCTTAATGACAACTTCTTGAACTCTCAACATAGATCAAAGTTTGGAAAACTTTGTTTCTGTAAGAGACTTTGTAAAATTGTTTACAACTTGATCATCTATACGGAAAAATAGTACTTTGAGAACGAAATTTTGAATATGCTTTCTAATGAAGTGCATGTGTATCTCAACATGTTTGTAGCACTAATGTTAAACTGGATCTTTGGAAATCCCTCGTCATAAGTGGGTCCATATGTAGTTAACATTATCTTTGGATAGTTATATATTGAGTAGAAGGCTATGTAATGTTTTGTCAATAATTGTTATTATAATTGGATATTTTCTCTAGGAGGTTTTCCCCTTGAAGAGGTAAGTGAACATAGATCCCTATTTTTAATTATCAAGAGTATTTCTCAAAGTTTATATATTTTCTCTTGTGTTCTTTGGTTTTTTTCTACATTTTATGTGATTTCTTTGAAGCTTTGGGGTTAAGTATGTCATTACACAGATTCTTGAATTTATCTTTTCACAATTCTATCCCACTATCCTTTAAGTATAGTGGTAACCTTCAACTTGAAATCCTATAATGATGACCATGCCAAGTTCCATGTGCATTTCCAATTTTTACTCAACTACACAATTG
>JZKD02S1677807.1:24695-39881 GCA_000966675.3 Picea glauca
GATGTGAACTCAAAGACTTACACTACACTCATCAAATTATGTGTAAACTATAAATTAATTAATTATATGAGATTTGGCTTTATGCAAAGGTGTTGAATGAGACAATTACATCCCATTCCAAGCACATTTAATATCAATTCTCCAATCCAAAATGTCAAGTAAGAAATCAAGAGTTCAACTCTAATTGGGTGGCACATTTTTCCACTCCAGCACTTGACACAAAATTTGCAAGTTCCCAACACACTCACATGCCTAGTAGGAGGTGTTGCAACCCCAGCAGGTCGAAGGTAGAATTTCCCACAACGACTATGGCTTGTACGACCTTCAAGAAGGTGAAAATGGCATGTACAACCTATAAGTGGGCTCAATCAAATGTTGGAGGTAACATACAATCTTTGAAGAGGTCATTGGGCACAACCTCTAAGATGACTACTTACAACTTATAATCCTATAGAAAATAAGATAGCAATCCGTTGAAGCCATGACAAGTAAGGAAAACATTTTTCCTTCTCCAATAGTCAATAAGCTTAAAGAAACCAGAATTGGAAACTCTCTACAATAGTGCAACAACCAAATAATGGTACAACTCCCATAATTCCCAGGGTTCAAATTGTATTTGCTACTATAGTCACTTCAGACCCATAGATCATCAATATTAGAAATGGATGAACAAAGGATAATATAGAGTTTCTCGGATTATTCTCTTGCTCATGGAGACAATAACTATGAAGAAAATCCACAAAACTATATTTGGTAACGAATTCTCAACCCATTAAAAAAACACAGGAAACAATTTAAATATATAGAAACTTCATTTTAAACTCATAGATAGAAAAATAACATAGAAAATAGAGTGATTCATCACACAAGAATTCAATGTTTACCCTAGAAACCCAAATGTGAAAACCAACATTCAATTGGATTTGGTCAAGCTCTTTATTATGTAGCAATAGGCAAGTTATAGGCTCTTTGGTTCATCCTCATGCTCCTCGTGGATGTCTAGGCAACATTCCCTTCACTCTCAACCAAGGTACTCCTCTTCCTTTGTTGGGAAATAATATATATGAGGATGGCTCAACTGGGGGATTGCTAGAAGGTCAAGCGTCCCCAACCTTTCAACTTCCCCAAACTCATTTCTTGGCCCTTATATATTTTTTTTAGTACATTGGAGAAGAGGCCTCATGTTTTTGTTTTATTTTTTAAATACATGATGAAAAAATTTAACAAATATTTTTACTTGTAACTTTACATTTCATATGCTTGCCTTATGATTTAATTTAATTTAGGGGTGGACACCAATTGTGATGGTATGCGTCCCTTCATGCCAACAACCCAATCTCCTTCCTCATATGTAGCCTCGAGCTTTGTCGGTGTTGATCATCGTAGAGCTTGTGCAAGTAACCAATTGTTTTTGTGTGCATCCAATTTGGATCACACCTCCCCATTGGGAGACTTTTGGTCCCCAAAATATTCCAAGGATATGTGAGCAAATTCACTTGCAATCTAGTTCCTCTCATACCATTTCACCTTCCCCAGAGTTTGTTCTTCGAGACCTATCTACCATATCACTTTCCTTCCTCCGAGAGTTACATGTTCCTTACACTGCAACTTTGTATCTTTCTTCAATTTTTCCAAAGCGTGTGGTGCAAAATATTCAACAATAGGAAGAAATTGATGGTCCTCTTCTTCATCTAGCATGGAAGGTTTGAACAACTTCAAGTACTCCACATTCACTATTGAATGTATTTTCATATAGGGAGAAAATATCAACCTGAAGGCATTCTCATTCACCTACTCAAAGATGTCAAATGGTTCATATATGAGGGGATTGGGTTTCTTCGTTTCTCCTTGAAATCACTCCTTATGAAGGTAAAACCACACCTTGTCTCCAACATGGAATTTATGATCCTATTTGCGTTGATCATTCCTAACTTTATATTGTTGTTGAATCTTCTCAAGCTGCTCCTGTACCCTTAGATGTATCTTCCTAATCTTTTCCATGAATTTTCTTGCCTTAGTTTCATGTCCTTGTAGCTCTACTTCATCCTTCTACTGTCCATACACAATATCAAATGCTTAGGAGGTAGGTAACCAAAACAAGTCTTGAAAGGAGAATCTTTGTTGGTGGAAGAATGGAGTGCTCTACTGTAGGAGTGTTGAATGAAAACCATTAGCTCATCCCATATCCTTAGATGTTTGCTATTGTTACCTCTCTGTTATGAGGAAAATATCTCTATGGCATGGGGTAAACCAAAACAGACAATGACAAACATAAATCTACTCTAATCCCAAATATGCTATATAAATGAAATGTTAACAAGACAAGGCTAAAAGCCTACCTCGTTCAGACATTTGATGAAGACCATCGTTGAGCATGCATCTCAAAGCTCTATACCTACAACTTGTCCTCAACAATCCAGATAGCAAGCATATGGTGACAATATATAATGTTAGCATATAGATTATCATAATCCATTAACATACATGAAAAATACGCCCATGGAATAATAATTCAAATATTTGCAAGATATCAATTGGACGAGAAAATAGTATTTCTATTAAAATAATCAACAAAAGTATACATGTGACAAACTTCTATAACGACACACATTGGAACCGAAAAACTAACTCCCTCCAGCTAGGCCTCCACCACTTCAATCCTCCACCAAAGGCAAGCTCATATAAAGGAGTAAATGAGGTTCTCCATCACAAAGAAGGAAGATCTTGGGGGTTGAACAAGGAGTTCAAACTTTCAAGGATAAAGGGATGCAGACTCAATACAAAGTGAAATTTCTCCAGAGTGTATTTGCTCTCCTAGTTGAATATTTTTTCAAGGCTTGGATATGGCTCAATTTATAGCCTTCAAATGGAATTGAAGGGCCGATTCAGAGTGTTTCCAGTGTATGGAAGGTCTAGGATCATGGATCTCGTGACATGGCATGGAAACCCGACATAATTTTTAATTTTGAGAACCAAACCCGATGTATGTGGGTTGTAGTGGAGCAACCCGCGTATACATTTGTGATCTCACTAATAGGGTGCATATATGTGGAAAAATGTGCTTTTTGGCTCTGGAAGGTACAAAAGGGGACTTCAAGTCTGCATAGGGAAATGGAAAGAACATCCAAGCAAGTTGCATGGGGTGAGGAAAAAATTGTTGTAACAGATGCTCCCTAATGTGTGAGGTCAAAGGAGTATCTGTGATGGTCGAAATACATTGTAATTCCTAGAAGTGGAGTAATGGAGACCCAGTTGGAAGTGCTAGTTACTCATGAAAATATTACAACCCATAATGACTTTGTACACATGACTACCAATATGAATTACATTGCAGATCCATGTGGAAATATATCAAATAGTTTTTCATGGCCATGAATAGGAAATACGACGCAAACATATGCCATAGGCTGTCATAGTCACGAACAAGGCACAATGGAATCTAGTCTCAAAATCAATCTGAAAATATCTATATACAATGGAGTACAATATGATATCCCATGATCACTGAAGTCATATAGGTATTGGTCCAATGAAAGACAACAACAAATTATGAATGTTGCTACTGTAAGCTGGAGGTCTTCTACACCACCCGTCGAAGGTGCAAGTCTACATCATGTGAATAGAGGAGTTGAGGTCAAACACAATGAGACTTCGTTTGATTACTAGTCATTAAGGTATATCATTAACAAACGGAAGGCAACCTACCGATAATGAAAGTAGGTATCAAGGCACCGAGTACATTCTTACAAGTGTGAATAAGGGTGTTGATATCAAACACTTGAAGAATCCATTGATTATGAGACATTGATGTATTCCCAATTGTTAATGGCGGGAGAACCTGCCACTAATGACTGCAAGACTCTACGTATTCATAGGACTCTAGGTCTCATTTCCAGAATAGGTGAGCTGAAGTTGATGGAAGGAGACTCACTAAAAGGAGAGCATTAGGGAATCTCTCATTAGTCAGAACGAAGTACAAAGCAATAGTTTGATGATTATGATGAGCTTAGACAAATAGGATGTTCACGAACCAACGACCTTGTGCATCGTTTTTATGCACCAGATGCAAGTGATGCACGAAAGAGACCCTTTGAATAACAACCAATAAGAAAAACTGTCGACAAAGGAAAGGAAACCATCAATAGGGATAATGGAATCCAAGACACTGCACGAATCCCAATGTGTGAATATATTTCGTGACGCCAAACACAAGGGAAGCCCCCTCAGTCAATGACCAATGAGGAGATGTCAACTCTTGGGTTCAAGGTTACCTACCCATAATGAAAGTAGGACCATGGTGCATGGTAGAACTACAACTTCATGTGACTTTGAGATATATTGAGGGTATGGTCGACATGCAAAGTCAAGAGTTCTGAGAAATGGTCGACACAGACTCATAGACATCCTTTGAACAAGAGCATGAGACATATGGATAACTCAGGAAACATATACTTTATGATAAAACTTCATGATGCAGGAGGCATCAATGAAATCCGCATAGGGACTAGAAGAATAACCAGTCAGAGGAGTAAACTTTAAGTAACGATCTCAGGTTCCTAAGGTCATGCTAAACCCAAACTTTGGATGACAGTGGACTCAAAATTTTGTGCTATGTTCAAAAGCAACACAACTGCTGACGATATGAAATAATATTATTTTCTCGCCCTTCTTTTTTTGTTTTTTCATAGGAAAAGAAATGCTGTGATACAGAAGAGGAAATGAGTGTCGCAAGTATGCAACTAGCTCCAAACAATGGAACATACCTATGCTCAATGCAAGGAAGTGCATGTGGGGCATGGACACTCGGGGGGATGTTTCCTCTTAGGGTACATGGTGTCAAGCTGCAAAGGATATAAAAAAGACTTTGCTTGACTAGTGATGCAAATTACTGAGGTAAGAGGCTTATAATGAGAAAGCGAGAACCAAAAATAGGCTCAATACTGCAAGAAGGATGATGGAATGTGATTACAACTTAACTCCAAAGAATGTATTTTTTCGTAGATTTAGTCCCCTAGGCCTGAAAAAGTATAAAATAATACCCATGAGAACTCTTTTAGACAATGATGACTAGAGTATTCTTTTTTCATAAGTAGTCTACTTGGTTCGAAAAAGGGTTAAACTTACACCAAATAGACATCCTTTCAAAGACATTTAACGGGTGTGAAAGAAATAAGTTCACTCGAAAATATTTTCATGTTTAACGAGTCTTGAAAAGAGCTTAACTAAGACTCAAGGATATTGTTCTAAGCACCATATCATGGGGGAGGCCAAGGCTCCTGTGCAGGATGTCTGTAGAAAGTCAACAACTCAAAGGTAGTTGACACAAGCTTGGGAGAACCCAAAACTTGCCAAGCCGAGGAGGATAAAATACTTGCAAATGATATTTCATCTACAATATCATTCCAATCAAAGGAAACCATCCTAGTACTTGAAGGAAGTGTACTTGGAGAGAGTGGAATGCTCCCTTGTTGAGAAGGTACATGCCTAGAAATGCTAAGGACATGGTCGAAAGATGCATCACGCCCCAAAAGAAGAGTGGGATTGACCGAAGAATGCATCGACAATGTCACTTCCTTATAATTGTCACTCTCCAAGAGAAGAGTGGGATCGACTGAAGATTGCATCGGCATGAACACTTCTTCAACTGTTAGTAGAATAAGATGTGAGATAACATGGTCTAGAGATGCATCACCCCAAAAACCAAGAGTGGTGTCGATCGAAGATTGCATCGACAATACTGTTGGTTGAACAAGATGTGAGACAACATGGTCAAGAGATGCATCACTCGCCAAAACATGAGTGGTGTCGGTTGAATATTACATCGACACGACTGTTGTATCAATCAAAAAATGATTTGGATGTTGGGAAACCAAAGACGACTCAGAACCCAAAGGGCCACTAGACAAGGACCATGCTTCTCATACCACTACAATAACAAGGAACAAACGAGTTAGAGGATCTCCTTTGCAAAGTATACAAAGGAACTCGGGATTACGTCTTATATGTCAAGGTTTCTCAATCGTATGAATGCCCCCAACATGACTTGTAGTGGATGGTGACATGCTCCTAGGATGACTTGCAAAGGCTAGTATCTTGTCTTGAACATGACTTGCATATGTTGTTGACAAACCTCTAACATGACTAACAGAGGTTGGTGATGAATCCCCAACATGACTAGCAAAGGTTAGTGATGTATGTGTAGTGTGACTCGTAGTGACTAAAGTTGTGCCCCCGACATGACATTCAACGACTAGTTGTTGGTCTTCAACATGACTTGTAGAGGTTGTTGACCTATCTCCAACATGACTAGCATAGGTTGGTGATGAATCCCCAACATGACTAGCAAAGTTTAGTGATGTATGTGCAGTGTGACTCGTAGTGACTGGACTTCTGCTTCCAACATGACTAACAACGACTGGTTGTGGCATATGAGACCAAGGTTCCAAGAAAGACTGGTTTTGAGAGATTACGGGCCAGGAAGGGTTCTGGTATACACCATGGCCATGTCCGGTAGGATGGTATCCTCATCCAAACTGATTCATAAAGAGTTGTAATGGCATCATCACTGAGGAAGTCACTTGTGAAGAGAAAGCAACATGACAAGGGTTACTTAGGTGAGGATATATGTTTCCCCCAGATGAAGGAACTCCATGAAGGGGGTTTCCCATACTATAAAATTGACTCCCCCTAGATGAAACACTAGAGGACAGAAGGAGGTCTATCATGAGAAAATAATTCGTAGGAACCGACATAGAAGAAGAAGGATAGATGGACATTATGTAATAAGTAGGACTGCCCATTTGAGCACTTGATCCAGGAAAAGCGAAGCTAGGATTGGGTCCAAAGGAAGAAGGATTCCAACCTCCTACCATAAGAGTTGGTTGAGGGATATGACTCCCACCAAACGAAAAGGGAGAATAAGGAGGCATCATGCCCCCAGACCCAAAACTAGGATTCACATAAGATGACGAGACAGAGGATGGAAAGTGCGAAGACATGTCTGTCATACCAAAAGAAAAAAGATTAGATGCCCAAGGTATTGGTTGAGTATCATGATTTGGCGTACCACTTAGAAATACAAAAGGATTCATCCCCATGGAATGATCAAAGACCATGGGTTGGGTAGCGCTAACTGAGGGAGTCATGGGGGATCCACTAACCATATCAACGAAAACTCACGACGCAATACAAAATCCTAAGACCAACTAACAATTAGAGAGCACACCAAAGTAAAGAAAAAAGGTCAATGCACACAAACATGATACAATGGCTGAAAAGGGGCCTCCCTCACTAGAGTAGTGATGTCTCTCCCAAGAGGGACCTGAGACTCCCTTCAAAAGATTGGAGGTATCAAAATCAGTTATAAGGGCCCTCATGGGCTTAACAACGTAGTCGGTCAGATCCCCTTGGAGAGGTAATCCTCCATAAAGGTTGTGTGTTGTTCGACCCTTATCTAACTCAAGGTACCTGCAGAGTAACCCTTGCAAGTAACTTATGTGGCTAACTATGTCAAGCAATTAGAGTCACCACAATATAATTGATGCATAAGAGAACAATCGTAAGTCCGGTCCATCGTATGAGTAGGGTAACAAGCCTGAAATCTTGAAAGCACCACCTCTCATGGAGGTAAAAGTACTAGCAAGACCCTCAAATATGAATAGAACCCTAGAAATATCTTTGACGATAAGAAGGTATTAGAGGGATATCTTTACAACTAACTTTGTGCGACCTCGTTCTTAACTCCAGTGTGAGTGGAGCCTCATGACGTCACTAATTACACAATGGGTTTCATCATTCCCTGGTTAGACACATATGTTTAGTTTAATATCCTTAGAGAAGTTTACTCACAAAATCATATTCTAAGGCCCTATGTCCTATACTTGTTTGTGTACCCTGAAAAACAAAATCGTTTCTAGTCAATTTTAACTAATCAATGTTAATTTTAATGGCTTTTTTTTACTCAAGAGGTGCAGTTGTGAAACTGATGGTATTACGAATCAAGACATAAAAGAAGCAAATATAAAAATTGTTGGCATGTTTTCAGGCAGAGGCAGAGTATGCGTGTTTTTCATTGATGGCAATGTCATTGATGGCAAATATCGACATGTTCAGCAGAGCAATGATGGCATGGCAATGGAAAGATCAACAATGAGGAGCAACAATGATTGTTGGATCACCCATCTCGAATTCCCGATGACCGTCAGATCTGAATACAGATAGGAGGAACGCGCAAAAGAGGAGAACAAATCTCAGACGTTGGATCTGAGCGCGAGGACTGACCATTGTTGGATCCAGAAGAAGGAGCATGATCTTTAAGTACAAGATGAAGCGGGCTTACAAAGTCCCGAAAGTAGGAGGGTAATCCATTGTCGAGGAGTACACGTGGCAAGGGATTAACATTTCGCTGACTGGAAAGTCAAAGGAAGGCAGTGCTCTAACCTTCCAACTTGCGATATGTGAAATTGCGATAAGATATGGATCGTTGATCCAAGAGGGACACGTGGCGATAGATCAGAGCATGACAAAGGTTTTGTTTCGGAGTTTCGGATACTGGGAGTTGGAGGAGTCAAGGAAGTAACTCACGGCAGAAACTCGTGATATGTGAGATCATGAAAAGATTTGGACCGTCGAATCATCAAGATTGTGGACCATTGATTTGACTCTATTTCGGAGTTTCGAATACCGAGAGTTGGAGGTGTCAAGGACACTCACGACAAGAATGATGAAATCAAGAAATGCAAAACCACGACTTAATCTGAGTCGTTGATCAAAGGGAGATCGTGGACCGTTGATCATGCATGACGAAGGCCCATGAAGTTGAAAAATCGCGATAAGATCTTGACCGTTGATCCAAGAGGGACATTGGCGAGGGATTAACATTTTGCTGACTGGAAAGTCAAAGGAAAAAAATTCTCTAACCTTGCAACTCGCGATATGTGAAATCACGATAAGGTCTAGCCTGTGGTCATAGACAAGGTCACATCGTCGAAGGCTTAAGGGAAGGAGCAATTTGCTAAGCTCCATTTCGGGTATCGCAACTTGGAGTGTTGAGACCCTTCGTCACAAGAATCCCGAAACGCGAGATCGCAATGAGATCTGGACCATCGGATCATTGGAGATCTGGACCGTTGATCAGGCTCGATGAAGTTCATAAAGTCGTGAAATGCGAAACGCATCTTGATTAGGCCCATGGTCACAGCCAGTGGGCATATGGGATAAACGTAAGACCCTGCAGATTTAATCCAATGGTGCTGGTTATTTGAGCATCTGATCGAAGGGCTACTGTTGATCTGTACGATTAACTGTTCAGTTATGATTCAGTTAGCATAACCAAATCATGGTTCTTGGACAGTGGACGATTAAGTTGTTGAATCGTTGTTGGCCCAGGTATTTGAGGTGTAATTGAAGTTGTGTGAAATGCATAAAAGAAAGATGGAGTGGTTGTGAATGGCTGGTTGTTCTGACTGAAAAATGAGATGAAATGTAAGAAAGGGAAAATTATAGTATGTGCAGTGTGAGATAAAACTCAGAGATGAGTAACAGATGCTGAATAGACAGAAGCAAGAGAAGAATTGCAGAACAACTTGAAACGGAGCAAAATTGCAGAACAGATAGACGCATAGAAGAATTACAGGAAAGAAGAGAGGTAAGAATTGAAACACCTGCGATGTTGGTTATTCAATCATTTTACTTATAATCAGGGAGGTAGGGTGGTGCTAGGGAGGACTGTGGTCCTCTGATATTCGATTTGGTGCTTGAATATTGGGAGTTGTAGCTTCCATATAGTTGTGGCTAGAAAATAGGGTGGCATGGTGGTGCTTGGGAAAACACAGAGTTTTCTGTATACAAGTTGGTGCTTGTATAAATCCAGTTGGTGCTAGAATATTTAAGGAGTTGGTGCTTCCTTCTAGTGGGTTCTAGAGAAACCAGAGAGTTGGTGCTCTCAACAAGTTGGAGCTTGTAAAACAGAGGTAGTAGCCTCACTTTGAGTTGGTGCTCAAACATAGATGATGTACAGAACTTAAGAGATTGGCTATCATTTCGAAGAAGAAGAGGTTTTCTCCCTTTATGGGTTTCCTCGTGAAAATCTATCTCTGTATATATCTTATGTGTGATTGATGCTCATTATTTATGTTGTTCATATGATATATAATATTGATGGTCACTTGATGAAAGATTAAAAATTGTTTAATAGACTTACGATTGTTTAATCACAGTAACAACTGATTCACCCCCCCTCTCAGTTGTCTTAGTAATTTCAACAATTTGTATTAGAGCGAGTTCCTTTTATTTAAAGGTAGATATGTAAGCTTAAACATGACAAGTCATGAAGGGACTTCAGCCAGTAAGCCTCCTCTGTTTGATGGAACAAATTTTGCCTTTTGGAAGGTTAGAATGAGAACATACCTAATGGCATTAGGTGTTGATGTTTGGGATGTAGTAGAGACTGGATATACAAAGCTTATTGTGCTGGCTTCCAAGGATGATAAGTTATAATTTAGATTTAATGCTAAGGGAATAAATGCTATCTTGAATGGACTTGCTGAAGCTGAGTTTGTAAAGGTGATGCATCTTGAAACTGCTAAAGCTATGTGGGATAAACTGCTAAAGTTATGAAGGAAATGAAAAAGTAAAAGATGCTAAACTCCAAACATATAGGTTGAAGTTTGAACAACTAAAGATGAATGAAGATGAAACAGTGAGCAAGTATTTTTTAAGAGTTGAATAACTTGTGAATTCCATGAAGGGTCTTGGTGAGAAGATTGAAAAATTATTTTTAGTTCAAAAGATTTTAAGATCTCTGCTTGATAAATTTAATCCAAAAGTATCTGCAATAGAAGAACTAAATGATCTTAAAATTATGTCCATTGATCAAATCCTAGGAACTCTAACTGCATATGAAATGAGAATCAACAAAAATAAATCCATTACTAGATAAACATATTTTAAAGCAGACAAAAATACTGATTCAAATTTAGATGATATTGAGGCAAAATTTGTGAGAAGGTTAAAGAAAGGATCGAGAAAATATCGAGGCAAACTTCCCTTCAAATGTTTTAACTGTGGTAAGATAGGCCATTTTGCATCTAAGTGTCCCCACCAGAAAAATGACCAGAACTCTGATGATGAAAATAAGTACAAATTCAAGAAATATAGTAAAAAGAAAAGTTTGTGTGCAAACAATGACAATTCCTCAGGAAACATAGATAGTGATTCATCATGTGAAAACAAAGTGAATGATTTTATGCTTATGGCTATGGGAGATTTTGATGATGAACACACAGGAGGTGGAATGGATGATGAAAAAGCTGTGGTGGATATGGAAGGTGAATTAATCAGTGCTTTGGAAGAAATTGACAGACTCAGATGTAAGAAGAGAAAACAAAAACAGTTGTTGAAGCAGTTTAAAATGAATGGTGAAAAACCTGATGAAAAGTTTTATCTACTAAAAGTGGAGTTAGAAGAGACCAAGAAAATAGAAGACATACTGAAACAACAATTGTCAGAGAAGAAAGCGAGGTGTGAAGCCTTAGAAGAAGAGACAGTAAAAACCATAAAAGAAATGGAGAAGTTTAAGGGATTGTATCACCAAAATCTGCCAAGTATTAAAGCCTCAGAAGAATTAACTTCCATTCTAAATCAGCAAAGGAATCCAAAGTTGAAAGTTGGCTTGGGCTATGAAGAAGGATCAAGTAGTGATCATCCAAGTAATACAGATCCCATCAAGTTTGTCAAATCTACAATCATTGACAACAACCACTCTGCAGAAACAAAGAAAGAAAATCAGCCACCAAGAATGAATGAAAGAAAAAGTACCAAAACCAAATCCGTATATCAAATAAATAACATAAACACATTTTCTGATCAAAGAAATCATCAGCATGGAATAAATTGACTACAACATTTTTTCAGGTACAAAGGTTTTTTCTATGGTTATTGTTTTTTCTGTTCTAACTTTGGTCACAAAGTTGTAAACTGTTATTTAAGATCTAGATATTTGAAATCAAGATACTCAAGGAGTAATTATTTTCCACAACAAAGATTGAGACAGCCAAAAAATAAACGACCACATACTATAAATCATGTGATGGATGGAGGAAGGACGCAGGTGAAACATAACAACAGTTATGAGCATAACAATCGTTATGATTTGTTATTCAGTGAACCAGAATGTTACATTTATCATAACTATAGACAGAAAGCTGTAGATTGTCGCTTAAGGATTTTTAAGCCAGATTCGAATCCTACTGCTGAAAATTTCAAGATTTGGAAGAAGAAAGAAGATGACAAGTGTAGACTAGTGTGATCAGTCCAAAGACAAAAGAATCCCTGGTATATTGACAGTGGATATTCCAAACATATGACTGGAGACAAAAGTAAGTTTCTAACTCTAAGTGAAAGCAAATCAGGGAATGTAACTTTTGGAAATGATGCACCAGGAAAAATAAAAGGTAAAGGAATGGTAAGTTTGAGTAATGGCAAAGGGAAAGCTCAAGATGTGTTGTTTGTAGAAGATCTGAAACATAATCTGTTTAGTGTTAGTCAAGTCTGTGATCGAGGATGTGAAGTCATTTTTACCTTTAAAGATTGTAGAATAAAATCTGTGAATTCAGGACAGCTAGTTGCAAAATGGATAAGAATAGAAAACAATGTCTATGTGTTAAAAGAAGAAAAAGAAAAATGCCACTTAAGCACATATGATGAAAGTTGGCTATGGCATAGGAGACTTGGACACTTAAATTTTGATCATAAAATCAAGCTCAAAAATAGTGGGGCAGTAAAGGATCTTCCAAAGATAACAAATCCATATGATTATGTTTGTAAACCATGCTAGATAGGAAAGCTTACTTGGACACAGTTCAAATCTAAAAACTTTCCTTCAATAGAAAAACCTCTCTAGTTAGTACATATGGATTTATGTGGACCATCAAGGAAAGAAGGTACAGGAAAAGAAAATTATTTTATGTTGATTATTGATGATTATTCTAGACTAACATGGTTTGCCTTTTTGAAGAAAAAATTTGAAGCATTTGAAAAATTCAAAATGTTTAAGACTCTAATTGAGAATCAAACATGGAAAAGATTGAAAGCAGTAAGTTCTGATAGAGGAGGAGAATTTAGCTCATGGAAATTCAAAGATTTATGTGATAAACATGGAATCAAAAGAGAGTACACAATTCCAAGGACTCCACAACAAAATGGAGTTGTTGAGAGACAGAATAGATCAATACAACAAATGACAAGATCAATGTTGAATGAAAGGAACATACCTTAGACATATTGGGTGGAAGCAATTGATATAGTTGTTCATATCCTTAACAAAGCACATCTCAGACCACACAGTGACAAGACTCCTTATGAACTATGGTTTGGAATACCTTCTTCAATCAAGCATTTTAAAGTCTTTTGGAGTAAATGTTATATTAAGAATAATGATGAAAATATTGACAAATATGATGACAGGGCTGATGAAGGTATTTTCTTCGGTTATGCTACAAACAGTAAAGAGTACAGATGTTACAATAAGAGGCTGCATAAACTAGTTGATTGTATAGACATAAAAGTTGATGAAGAAATTCTAGTTAGAAATGTAAGCAGTGTTGAACCAAGCACATAAGATATAGTTGAAGATGAAAATGAACAGGTCCAAGGATAAAAAAGAGAAGAATCTAAATCAGATGAAGATACAAATACTCAGGCTGACATAAATTAGCAGAAAGAAACAAACTCACCTCTCAGAACTATTAGAAAGAATCATCCTGAAAATCAGATAATTGGAGATATAAATAAAGGAGTTCAAACAAGAAGAAAATTGATTAAAGACTCAGAACAATCTCATGTTGCCTTTTCATCTATGACTGAACCTAAAAAAATTTATGAAGCCAGCCAACATGATTATTGGATTAGAGCTATGAATGAATAGCTTGATCAGATTGAGAAGAACAATACTTGGGAGCTTGTTCCTAGACCTGAAGACAAGAATGTAATAGGTTCCAAGTGGGTGTTCAAAAATAAAATGAATGAAAATGGACAAGTTGTTAGAAATAAAGCTAGATTGGTCTGTAAAGGGTATGCACAAGTTGAAGGTTAGGACTTTGATTAAACTTTTGCACCAGTGGCAAGATTGGAAGCCATCAGAATGTTTCTTGCATATTCATGTCATAAGAACTTTAAAGTGTATCAGATGGATGCTAAATTAACATTTCTTAATGGAGATTTAGAGGAAGAAGTATATATGGAGCAACCTGAAGGATTCTCATTGGCATATATCACTGATTATGTTTGCAAGATGAAGAAGGCTTTATATGGACTGAAACAAGCACCACGAGATTGGTATTATAGACTGGACAAATGTTTACAAGACAAAGGATTCAAGAAAGGTACTGTTGATAGCAATCTCTACATAAAAATTGAAGGTGATGATTTACTAGTTGTTTTGATTTATGTATATGACATTATTTTTGGCTGTAATAATGACTCCTCTGTTCAGTGGTTTTCTAACTCTATGCAAACAGAGTTTGATATGTCCATGATAGGAGAATTTCCATATTTTCTTGGCTTACAAGTAAAACCGAGTTCTGCAGGAATTTTTATCTCTCAAGAAAAATATTTGAAAGAGATGTTGAAGAAATTTCAGATGGAAGATTCTGTTAGATTTTTAGGGTAAGAATGAAACCGCAGTATCTTTTTTTAAAAAAATAAGGCGATACTCCTTTAGATCTGAAGAATAGAACAGCATATGGGGTAGAATAGTATAATAGCAATCTGAACAATGAAGCTAGATTAKTAACTTGTAAAYCCTAACTAGACAGTGATATCACAAAACTCCAAAGTAGTGATCTATGCATGTATTCAAACAGTAAACTTCAACCAATGAGATATTAAGACTCAGATTCAAAACAGAGATAAGAGATCTCTCAAGCATATATCACAACACTGTCAAATGTAGATCTGCAACTTAGTTCAAACAATGATACAGAAATCACTTTTAAATATAGCAGCAAATTTCTTTCTGAAGCAAACAGTACAAGTGCAACAGCAGATCTAAAATCCAATTCTGAAGTAAACAGTACAAGTGTAACAACAGATCTAAAATTCAATTCTGAAGCCAACAATCTTTCAAATGAAACAAGAAGGATAACAATAACTTAGATCTGAAACTTTCAACAGAAGTCAATCATACCT
>JZKD02S1677807.1:45408-56590 GCA_000966675.3 Picea glauca
CAATATATGTCTCAGATCACATATCCCAGGAGTGCACTGGGTGCCCTAGATCTCGTCTAGGGTCTTAGTCATCCTCCGGGAGAATGGCTCTCGCTGCTGCATGTAAATTCAACAGATTCTTCTCATATTAGTACACCTATGGTGGTTGGTTGCAAGCTCAGTAAAGATGACATTTTACCCGATGTTGATCAAAGGACATACTGATCAATGATCAACAGTCTTCTGTACATCCCGTCCTGATATAATGCAAGATGTTGGAATGGTAGATCGTTATTAGTCAGCTCCTAAACAAAGTCACTTGGTAGCTATCACAAGGATATTCAAATACTTGAAAGGAACAATGACTTATGGTCTGTGGTATCCCATAAATCAGAATTTTTAGCTAACTGCTTATTCAGATGCAAATTGGGCAAATTGTGTGGATGAGAGAAAGAGTACCAGTGGAGGTGCCTTCTTCCTGGTTGACTCGTTGGTAGCATGGATTAGTAAGAAGCAGGGATCTATTTCCTTATCAACTACAGAAGCAGAGTACATTGTTGCTACTACTTGCTGCACTCAGATTTTGTGGATGATTCAAACTCTTGCAGATTTGAAGGTAAACTATACTGTTCCGATTACAATTCACTGTGATAACACGAGTGCCATTAGTGTCTCCAAGAATCTTGTTCTTCACTCTAAGACTAAGCATATCCCAATAAAATACCATTTCCTCAGAGAACAAGTTACAAATAGAGTCGTTCAACTGAATTATATTCCTTCCACAGAATAGATAGTTGATATCTTTACTAAACCGTTAGCAATGAATCCTTTTGGATATCTTTGCCAGAAGTTGGACGTGACCTCACTGACAAATTAAGAGGGTCCATCCTATCAGGGGGAGTTTGTGTTGTTTGAATCTCTAATACCTCCGAAGAATATTGCAACAACATAGGGGGAGTATATGCTTGTCACATATCTGATACCTTCGAGATGTATTACAACACCTCAGGGGAACCTTGTTTTTTCTTTGACATTGATGTCAAGGGGGGAGAAAGTGTGGTAATTTCATTCAATACAGTGGTAAAGATGGATATTCAATACAGTGGTAAAGATGGATGTTCTTCAAAAGGTTGCCATCAATGCCAAAGGGGGAGATTGTTGGCATGTTTTCAAACAGAGGCAGAGTATGTGTGATTGTCATTGATGGCGATGTCATTGATGGAAAAGATCAACACGTTCTGCAGAGCGATGATGGCATAGAAAAGGCAAGATCAATAGTGAGGAGCAACAATGATTGTTGGATCACCCATCCCGAATTCCTGATGACCGTTAGATCTGAATACAGATAGGAGGAACGTGCAAAAGAGGAGAACAAATCTCAAACGTTGGATCTGAGTGTGAGGAATGACCATCGTTGGATCCAAAAGAAGGAGCATGATCTTTAAGTACAAGATGAAGCGGGCTTACAAAGTCCTAAAAGCAGGAGGGTCGTCCATTGTCGAGGAGTACACGTGGTGAGGGATTAAAACTTCGCTGACTGGAAAGTCAAAGGAAGGAAGTGCTCTAACCTTCAAACTCGTGATAAGATCTGGATCGTTGATCCAAGAGAGACACGTGGCGATAGATCAGAGCATGACAAAGGTTTTGTTTCGAAGTTTCGGATACCGGGAGTTGGAGGATTCAAGGAAGCAGCTCACGATAGAAACTCACGATATGCGAGATCACGAAAAGATATGGATCGTCGAATCATCAAGATTGTGGACCGTTGATCTAACTCCATTTCGGAGTTTCGGATACCGGGAGTTGGAGGTGTCAAGGACACTCATGACAAGAATAATGAAATCGCGAAATGAGAAACCACGACTTAATCTGAGTCATTGATCAAAGGGAGATCGTGCACTATTGATTAGGCATGACAAAGGCCCGTGAAGTTGCGAAATTGCGATAAGATCTTGACCGTTGATCCAAGAGGGACATGTGGCAAGGGATTAACATTTCGCTGACTGGAAAGTCAAAGGAAATAAATGTTCTAACCTTGCAACTCGCGATATGCGAAATCGTGATAAGGTCTGGCTCGTGGTCATAGACAAGGTCACATCGTCAAAGGCTTAAGGGAAGGAGCTATTTGCTAAGCTCTATTTCGGGGATCGCAACTTGGAGTGTTGACACCCTTCATCACAGGAATCCCGAAACGCGAGATCGCGATGAGATATGGACCATCGGATCATTGGAAATCTCGACCATTGATCAGGCTCGATGAATTTCATAAGTTCGCGAAATGTGAAACGCATCTTGATTAGGCCCATGGTCACAACCAGTGGGCATATGGGATAAGCGCAAGACCCTGCAGATTTAATCCAACGGTGCTGGTTATTTGAGCATCTGATCGAAGGGCTACTGTTGATCTTTACGATTAACTGTTCAGTTACGATTCAGTTAGCAGAACTGAATCATGGTTCTTGGAAGATTGGAGATTAAGTTGTTGAAGCATTGTTGGCCTAGGTATTCGAGGTGTAACTGAAGTTGTGAGAAGTGCATAAAAGAAAGATGGAGTGACTCTGAATGGTTGGTTGTTCTGACTGAAAAATGAGTTGAACTGTAAGAAAGGGAAAATTACAGTATGCGCAGTGTGAGATAAAACTCAGAGATGAGTAACAGATGTTGAATAGACAGAAGCAAGAGCAGAATTGCAGAACAACTTGAAACAGAACAGATAGAAGCATAGAAGAATTGCAGGACAGAAGAGAAGTGGTAAGAATTGAAAGACCTGCGTTGTTAGTTATTCAATCATTTTACTTATAATCAGGGAGGTAGGGTGGTGCTAGGGAGGACTCTGGTCCTATGATATTTGAGTTGGTGCTTGAATATTGGAAGTTGTAGCTTCCATCTAGTTGTGGCTAGAAAATAGGGTGGCAGGGTGGTGCTTGGGAAAACACAGAGTTTTTTGTATACAAGTTGGTGCTTGTATAAATCCAATTGGTGCTGGAATATTTAGGGAGTTGGTGCTTCCTTCTAGTGGGTGCTAGAGAAACCAGAGAGTTGGTGCTCTCAACAAGTTGGAGCTTGTAAAACAGAGGTAGTAGCCTCACTTTGAGTTGGTGTTCAAACATAGATGATGTATAGAACTTAAAACACTGGCTATCATTTCGAAGAAGAAGAGGTTTTCTCCCTTTATGGGTTTCCTCGTGAAAATCTATCTCTGTGTATATCTTATGTGTGATTGATGCCCATTATTTATGTTGTTCATATAATGTATAATATTGATGGTCACTTGATGAAAGATTAAAAATGGTTTAATAGACTTAAGATTGTTTAAGCATAGTAACAACTGATTCACCCCCCCCTCTCAGTTGTCTTAGTAATTTCAACAAAAACACCGTTAAGAACTAGTCTTGAATTCCAAAGAGATGGTATGCTTCTAAATGCAACATTTCCAATGCAATCTCTACAATTTCAATGAAATGCAATCTCTCCACGTGTCAAAATCAATGAAAGTAATCAAAAGAGAAAATATCATAATTCAAAATGAAGAAATGTTTTTGTATTTTCGATATAAAGAAAATAAAATGTAAGGACTGAATAGCAGCTTCACATACAGACCCTATTGCAAGAAAAAATAAACAAGCCAAGCAGGATACCAAGAAGCAAACACTCAAACCAATGTGTAAGGACAACTAATGAAAAAGACGATAAGAAATAATACTGCCCGAAAATTCAACAATAAGAAGGTTTCCTATCACTCTGTAAGCACTTAACAGTTAGGACAGATACCTATGAAGACTCAACAACCAACCAAACCCACCCAACAAACACCAAACTCAGCCAGCAAGACCAAAGAGTTGATGTACGCAAATGTTTGAAAAAAACTCACGTATGTATGCATCCTATAGGAGGATAGGTCGCGTATGTATGTGTCTGTCAAAGAAAAAATTGTGTATATCTAGTAAAACACTGTCAGGGAAAGGGTTAATCTAAGAAAATCAGATGCAAAATAAAAATAGACTGTCAAGCAATCATGCGACAAGAAAAATCAAGCTAACAAAGACAAAATCAAGGAGAAAAACACTCCAAACCCCCCAAAAGAAGATCATTCCCCTCTGTGGTCGCCAATTATGTTACAAGGAAAATCTCTCTATGGCATGGGGTAAGCCAAAAGAGATGGAATGACACGCAGAAATCAACTATAATCCCAAATATGCTATATAAATGAAATGATAACAAGACAAGGCCAAGAGCCTACCTCGTCCAGACGTTTGATGAAGACCATCGTTGAGCACACAACTCAAATCTCTATACTTGCAACTTGTCCTCAACAACCAAGATACACAAGCATATGGTGACAATATATAATGTTAGCATATAGATTAGCATAATCCATTAACATACATGACAAATACGCCCATGGAATAATAATTCGAATATTTACAAGATATCAATTGGACAAGAAAAGATTGTTTCTATTAAAATAATCAAGAGAAGTATACAGGTGACAAACTTTTGTAACGACACACATCAGAACCGAGAAACTAAGTCCCTACAGTTGGACCTCCACCACTTCAATCCTCCACCAAAAGCAAGCTCATATAAAGGAGTCAATGAGGTTCTCCATCAAAAAGAAGGAAGAGCTTGGGGGCTAAACAAGGAGTTCTGACTTTTAAGGATAAAGGGATGTAGACTCAATATGAAGTGAAATTTCTCCAAAGTGTCTTTGCTCTCCTAGTCGAATCTTTTTTCAAGGCTTGGATATGGCTCAATTTATAGTCTTCAAATGGAATTGAAGGGTCGAGTCAGAGCGTTTCCAGTATATGGAATGTCAAGGATCATGGATCTTGTGACATGGCATGGAAACCCGACATAATTTTTAGTTTTGAGCACCAAACCCGATGTACGCAGGTTGTAGTGGAGAACCCTACGTATACGCTTATTGTCTAACTGATAGGGTGCATATATGTGGAAAAATGTGATTATTGGCTCTGGAAGGTACAAAAGGGGACTTCAAGTTTGCATAGGGGAATGGAAAGGCCATCCAAGAAAGTTGCATGGGGTGAGGAAAAATGTGTTGTAACACTCTCAACAATTATAACAATGTCCATTTGAAAACCTCTATTTTTCCATCTATCTAGGGATGGAAAGCAGTTTAACACCTTATCTTGGTATCCATTCTCTCCCAAATCATTGTCCAAAATTCGCCCAAGAACTTGTTATCTTTATCAAATATGATGGAGCTTGGCAATCCAAAATGTACCTAAACATGCCTGAAGAATAGTTGTGTTGCCTCTTGTCTAGAGATCATCTTCTTATATAGAATGAGCACACACATCTTACTAAAATGGTCTACTGAGACAAACAATTAGTCATGGACTTTATGAGACATAGGAAAACCTCCAACAAAGTCTATGGAGATGCTCCCCCAAGGCCTACTTTGTACTGGCAATGGCATGTATAGCCCAAGATTCTGATTGCTTGGCTTTCTAGTGCTGCAAGAACACAACCTTTACAAATTTTTCCACCTACTCCTACATGTTTATCCAATACACATAGCGCTGAAAATTTACCATAGTCTTTGTCACGCCAAAATGTTGAACAAATCTGGAAGTGTCAGCTTCTCTCATCAACTAAACCCTTTTATCCTATGGTATGCATAGTTTGTCGAACTTGTATAGCAACCCATCTTGGACGTGATATTCATTTCCTTCCATGATAATGCATGCTCTCTCCTTCAACTTCTTGTATACTCCTCTGAAATCTTCATCCCCCCCCATAATATTCACTTAGAAGATCATGAAAGAAAAGCTCAAGATGCATTATCACCCAAACTACTGCAATATTCTTTAGTGGTGGTTGAGAAATCATGTTTGCTAGCTTATTCGTGGCTCCTTTCTTGTACTTGATCAATAGGTGAAATTGTTGTAATAATCCCAACCATTTATAATGCCTCACCTATTGCATCATTCTATGGCTTTGAAGGTACTCAAGGTGTTGATGATCCATGTGTATGATAGTCTCTTTTCCCATGAGATAGTTCTTCCACTTCTTCATCGCTTGTACAATTGCAAAGAGCTCCTTATCATACGTGGGGAAGTCAAGTATTGCTCCATGAAACAACTCTAAATGGTAACACGCGGGTATTCCTCCATGCATAAGCATTGCTCCTAATGCACAATCACTTGCATCTATCTCTAACTCAAAAGGTCGTTGCAAATTTGGCATGGCTAAGACTAGAGCATCATTGATATTCTTCTTTAGGTCTTCAAATGCTCATTGTTGTGGCTTACCCCAATGAAAGTTATTTCTTTTGGCGGTCATGGCATGCAATGGCACTGCTACTGTTGAAAATTTTACAATGAACTTTCTCAAATATTGTGCTACTCCCATGAAACTCTTAACCTCTATCATGCTAGAGGGAATAGGCCATGGGTAATGGCTACAATATTTTCTAGATCCACCCTCAAATCTCTTCCTCCTAAAATGACATCTCTCACATACAAGTATGGGCTTCCCAAGATGACTCCACATATGTCCAATGGAACCACATCTGCAACCAATTCATCCACATAGTTCTAGTTGATGGAAAAAATGAATTTTCATTTCTTGCTCACTCTCAATTCTATGTCTTTCCTCACCCATCCCAGGGGGTGTGGTTGTGGATGGTCCTATGTCTCTATACCAAGCTTCTCAACCAAATATGTAGAGATTAAGTTGGATTGTGAACCGAGATCACGCGACAATCTACCTTGCTCTATTTCATGTGGATTTTGATGCAGAACTCAGTAATCTCCTTCTCCTCCTGTTGACTGCAACAAACTAATGCCACTTCCTTTTGAATATTAGTGCAATTGATTTTCCCTTCCAGGTCTAAAGTGTTGTCCACCCTTCCCTTATCATCCATTGTTATAAATGTTGCCTCTTTTGGAAATGTTCAAAGTGTTTCTCATGGTGCAATTTTTGACAATCATATTTTGTGTCCCTTTCAATCACAACCCTTGCATTTTTTTATGGAAGGTGTTGCTTCTTGTGCCGCTTCCAGAATCTTTTTCTCACTCCACTTATTGTTTTCCCCTTTTCTTTGTTTCTCTTGTGGTTCTATTCGCTTATGCATGCATGATTGCTACGTCTTCTTGTCCCCTTTGAGGTATTGTTCTTGAACACTTACTTCATCAATCATCTTAGGTTTCAATATCATTAATTGACACCAAATATAAGGTAGCAATGCTCCCAAGTACTTGGTCAATATATCTGGGCTTTTGAGAGAGAGACACCCAACTAAATATCTCTCTTCCTGAACTCTATGTTGAACTCTTGTGCTGATTTCCCTTGCCTCTGTCTAAAGTAGTGCTATATAATCTATCGGTGCTCCTCATATTTGACTGGGTAGAACCGAGCTTTTATCATGTCCTTGGATGCCTCCCAATCGATCACTCGTGGCTCATTTTTTAGTTCTCTACTTATGCATCACTCTCCCACCATGCTAAAGCACGACCTTCAAGATTCAATTAAGCAAATGTGATCCTTTGCTTACCGTGACTTTGTGTATGCCCAAGCATCAACTTCCCTACCATTTGGCCTTATGTCCACCTTTTCCTCTACACAAAGTGGTACCTATGTTTTGTGATAACTACATTTTCTCATCTTTGTTTCATTCCTACATTCTATCTTTGGTTTCTTTTCCACTTTCTTGGGGTATTCATGACAAGTTTTTGTTGAGGGTGTTTCCATACCCTTCGTTGCCAACAATTGTGTTACCATTGGTATCAGTGTGGCAATGCTCTGCTCAAGCTGATCCAACCTAACCCTAGGATTTTCTACCTCATCTTCTTCATGATGTCCCCCTATCATTGTTCGTGTTATGCTTTTTTGTAGCCCTAGCAACAATTCTTGTCCACTTCTATAGTCACCACGAGTACCTACCATACAAGTCTCACAAAGTATATTCAAACTTGTGCTCTAATACCATATGATCTACAAATGGTAGGCTTGCAGCGAATTTGTTAATACATAAACAACAACATAGCTTATACACCAAAAACAAAGCTTATACACCCAAAAAAAAAAGACAACATAGCTTATACACACAAAAAAAAGGAAAAGGGGAAAAGGCTTCCAAAGAATAATATTGCACTACTCGTACATAAAAATCACATGTCAAAAAGAGGAATAGCCATAAACAACATAGCTTATACACAAACAAACAAAAAAAGAAAAAAAGAAAAAAAGGAAAAAGCTTCCAAAGAATAATACATAACAATCACATGTCAAAAAGAGGAATAGCCATAAACAACATAGCTTACACAAACAAAACAAAAAAAAGCTTCCAAAGAATAATATTGCACTACTCATATATAATAATGACATGTGAAAAAGGGATTACAAGGAATAGCCCAAAGACCATAGCACCACATAAATTAAAAATGTTAATACATTAACACAAAAACATACAACCCAAAGTTTATATCTATTTCCAGAGTGACATTAACCCAAAAACACATCCTAAAGTATGTCTTCTTCTATAGTGGCATTATAGAAGATCCTTCGTAGATAAAAGACAAAAAATCCTTAACTTCAAACATAATAACATGCATCCACACAATAAACAATACAAGAATATATAGAGAACCTTTAAGGTAGAATAACACCATCAGTTCCATGCCTACTACAATACAATAGTCAACATCAAACATATTTAATACAATTATATTAATATGTATTTATATTTTCTCATAATTATCTTAAAGGTTTATGTCAATTAGTCTTTATTATTATATTCATCTCATTTAACTACCTTGTAGGTCTATTTATTACCCACCAACTACATAGTGCACATGTTCAATGATTTATGACCACATTACATAAATTATTCCCCTTGAGTACCTCTCTAGGTACTCCATATTATCCTCCCCAAGTACATTACATTACACCCCCTTCGCGTGTTTCATCTTCAAAATACAAGTGGAAACCATATAATATAATCTACTAAGCAATGTAGTCAATTGGTGACAAACATGAACATCCATTCATCCTAGTGAAATGGACATGGGGTCCAACTGCTTTCTTACCACCTTGATCTCGAGTCTGATTTCTCTTTTTGTTTCATGTTGTTGTTGCAAAACTATGATATCTCCATGCATTGATTTTGTCCTCCACATGCATTTATATTAGGTGTTTTTCTAATTCCATGTTGGTCCATAATAGGTTTATTTATGCTCACACCCTTACCTTGATGACTATTGTTTTTTAAGGTAGTGTGGGTGGTGATATACAACAATCTTAGCTATTGGTTATTCTTTCTTTGACTCTTCAACATGTTATTCCTTTGAGGAATGTAGCTTTACAGATTCTTCTTCATTTTTACTATACCCTTCATGGAGTTTTCCTTAGATGCTCCTATATAGACTCTTTTTCATATTCAATATTTGATTTGACATCTATTAAAAAAGTAAAAGTCACTTAACTTAAATAATAAAATGCATTCACACAATAAAACACAAGAATTTATAAAAAACCAAGATAACACTATCAATTACTCTTTACGAAAAAAACTACTTCACAAACCATACTTGTTACAATAAAATACTCAACATCCAACACATCTACTACAATGATATTCATGTATATTTATATTTAACATTTTCCATGAATAAATTTGATCCATAAAATCATAGAATAATCACGTATAACATTTTCCTTACATAGTATTCCAAATAAAATTAAATAACAATATCATTTACAGAATTTGGTAAAAAAAATTAATAATGTTACATTATTTACAAAGTTAAACCACATCATTTGTTAACATATATAGCTATAAACATAAAGTGGTTCAATGAAATGAGGCATTTAAGCATCTTCCTCATTAAGATAAAGAGATGTGACCATTGCTTTTTCTTCGTATAATTGAAGCATTCTCATGAACCATATCGCCTACACAAGACAAAAGTTATAGGAAAAATATAAAGATTTATATAAAATTATAAATCTTAATAACATAATCATTACTTGTTCACAATTCAAATGAGTATATACTTACATGTACCCAAGAATATGGGTATCCAAAGGAAAAAATAAAGCAAATATGATAATTTTCTCATTCTAGAATTAAATTTAATAAAGGTAAAGTATCATCTCAAGATTCCAATCCAATGAGTTAGTTCAAGAGGTTGTTTTCAATGTAAATTTAATTTAAATTTAATACATGTAAAGTACCATCTCAAGAATCCAATCCAATGAGTTAGTTCACTATCTATCTATAGTAGTGATTAAAGAAACTAACAAGAAAAGGAAAAAATAAAGAAATATGATATTTTGTCATTCTAGAATTAAATTTAATCGAGGTAAAGTACCATCTCAAAAATCCAATCCAATGAGTTAGTCAATAGGTTGTTTTCAATGTTGCTAAATATTTGGCTTAGTTTAGTTTTGTGCTAACGGATTTTCTTGTATAAAGATGAAACAATCCTTAATGAGATATTGCAAAGAAGATTATCACCACAAAATTGCAAATATTATTAACACCCCAAAGCCAAGCTAGAGAAAGAACTTCTCACAAGGAAAAGTAGGTAACAAAGGCCAGCCATTTGATTCTATAAGGGTGTTGATTAGGACAAACTTATAGCATGAGGGATGGGTTAGCCCATAAGGCCCCTTTGTTTCTTTCCCTCACTCTAGAGTGATGAAAACCTATACGGTAAGTCATTGTATACTGGCACTATACCTGGATGGGACCCACATCAATATAGTTGTTCCAAGAGAAACATGGAGAGCGATCAATTTCACCTTAGAGAAATCCATGTTGTTTTCAAGCAATAAAGAATTATGAGGAAGCCCTGAAATTGGGGACTTAGCTTAAAATTTTAGGGTTAAGATGGATCTATGATGATTATATTTTATTAATATATAGGCTTATGATGATTTTTTATTAATATATATGTTTATTATTATTATGGTGAATTTTTATTATTTTTCATTTTACACCTCAATTTTTATTTAATTTAGTTTTGAATGGCAAGGCATGCCCTGCGAAAGGCGATGACTAGAATTTTTATCTAGTTGTTAGCTTTTGCTAATGAGACGTTCGACCCCTACATGAATCCTCCTTCCTTCCTTAAACAAATTGAGAAAATTGCTTCTATCTCTATGCTAACCAGTTCTCCAAGCATATTCATGGTCGTTGCCATTGCATCTCTCACAAGATTGTCCTCGACCTCTC